>JALXFT010001134.1:0-106511 GCA_023376895.1 Aspiorhynchus laticeps
TGAGGTCAGATCTCCCGCAGAGTGGAGAGCGACTCCAAAATACTGCAGCCCACTTCCCACAGCTGCTCCACTCACTCTCTAAATATGAATGAGAGAAAATGTGTCAAAGAGAAGTGTGCTCTGCTATATGGTCATAATATGATAAGCCGGGGGGGGGGGGGAACGGGGGGACACGTCCCCCGCACTATTAGAAATAGGTGATTCTGTCCCCCCGGATTTTTTGACCCACCGCCAACATTTCTTGAAGGAAATTCAAAGGTTTCTAACTTACTTGCTTTTGCAATTGAGTAATGTATCACAGACAGACGTATCCTCTCATTATAACAAACAAAGTGTAGACAGAGTATAAATAAGATATTCATTGTGCAGTGTAAGGATCGCGATGAAAGATGAGTGACCTTTTAATGATTATTAAGGGAGTTTGCAAATGTGATATTGATTTATTACAACAGTTAATTAAACAAGAAGTTAATATTAAGTGATTTATAGTGTCTGACTACAACACTATGGCCTTAGTTTGCTCTATTTCGTCAACGAAAATAGTTTCTGACAAAGTAAAATCTGAGCCGCTGCGCATCTCCATTCAAACACAGCAGTGTTTCATTTATGAATGAACTGCATTTTTAAACGAATCTAGTGAGTCAATGATTCACTTACCCATTCATAGACAGTCATGTACTTCGTTCCTGAATGAATCAGCTGTTCAAAAGAATCAATTGAATGAATGATTCTGTGATCAAATCAGTGACTTACCGCCACCAACTGGAAGTTTTAGTTTAATTTTAATTTTAATTAATTGATTTAATTTATCTTTTTTCTGTTATTTAAACAATTTAATATTTCTATATTAAAAAAAAAAAATTAAAAACCTCTGAGCCTCATTAATCATCTGAAAATACACCTACAATGCACTTGTGTGTTCTTCTGTGCCACCTCTGTAGTACAAATTTATTTCTTAAATACTGATTTAATTTTAATTGGTAACTTATTCTTAATCTACTTCTTATTCTTCTTGTTTTTATTCTGTTGTTTTAATTATAAATATATATAGAGAGAGAGTTCAGATGCAAAAGCCTCTAAGTGCCGTCTGCAATTTTCATCTAAAATGAGCATTTTTATCAGGTTCCTATGTTTAGGTTCAGTAATTGTTACTCTAATGGCAATGTATAGGTCCTTTTCTATGCTATTAAAGTGAAACAACTGAACATAAATATAGGAGCCTGATAAAAATGCTCATTTTAGAAGAAAATGTCAGACGGCACTTAGAGGCATCTGAACTCTTCATATATTATTTGACATAAAATATGACATACTTTTAATAAAGTTACAAAAATGCCATTACAAAGGTAAAAACAAAATTCCCTGTAAATCACTTTAAGGAGGCAAATATTGCCTCATAATGGGAAGGTTAACTTTTGATCAGAATTTGTGATTATTGATTAGAAGGTGCTCCTAAATTTTTGACTGTGTTCCTAAATTTTTTTAAGTAGAATTAACCGAGTAGAATTATCCTTTCCCAAGTCCAAGTGTTAAGAATTAAGATAAAAGTTATTGTTCAAAGGTAGTGTAATTGAAATATTGTCCATAACAATATCTTTATTTCATCAGAAAATATAGATATCCACAGTGGGCTTAAATATAGATGTTCACTGTGGTCTCAAAGTCCCAAGTCCTGAAGTTATTTTTCAAATTTGAGTATGATATCACAAAATAGGTTCCTGTAAGCTATCATGGCACGTTCCCAAAATTGCAACTATGGTGCTCTAAAACGCCAATTGGTATTCTATTTAGAATTTATTATATGAACATGAATGTACTTACTTTATACATTATGTACATAATTTATTCCCCCCCCCCACACACACACACACACACTTTTAAAATGGCTGCTACACCCCTGGTCATAATCATCAATAATTGCTGGATAATCTAGATAAAATCTAGATTTCCCTGCTGAAAAAATCCATAGCACTTTATTTTACAGTCCTGTTCTGCAAGTACATAATACTGTATGTACTTATTATAGTAATTACAACAACTGGGTAATAACTAGGTACTAAACCTAACCTAACAACTGGGTAATAACTAGGTACTAAACCTAACCATGTAGATACCTTATATTACCCAGTCCTTTTTAGTTATGTGCATGTAATGTAAAAAATGTTTAACCAGGAAATCTTTATAAAACAAGGTTAAGTTGATATTTGTCATGGTTTATACGGTCTATTTGTCATCTGTGGTCCACAAAGGGTCCGTTCCCATAGAATGTATTTATATGTTTCGTCTGTACTTTTTTTTTTTATGTTTGCCAATGTACAAGTAGTAGACAGACATCTGGTCCATTCTGGTCTAGATAGTTGACCAATTGTTAGTGGGGACATGTATGGATTTGTAGACCATCTTATTCAACCTGGTTTGAGTGTGCAGACCATTTTGGAATAGCAACAAAACAGCTTGCCCACCTTAAGATGCTATTTCAGCAGAGGTTGCATAACTATAAATGATTTAAAACTGTCTCTTACCTGACTGTATTCTGTTCTGATACCCCCTGGTTGTCCCAAAAATATGTAAATGGCACCCTTGCCCTTCTCCTCTTGAGGTGCCCCCACTGCCAACTCTTTAAAGCCATCTCCATTCAGGTCCTGTATGGCTGCCAGAGAAGTACCAAACCGGCCAAACTCATTCCCCATCACCCCACGCAAAATCACTGAGCAGTTGAGTTCTTGAATCTGGGGAGTTTTACATAATCATATTAAATAAGTTAAAAGTTATTAGTTATGATTATGAGGTTAAATGTGACCCTGGATCACAAAACCAGTCTTAAGTCGCTGGGGTATATTTGTAGCAATAGCCAAAAATACATTGTATGGGTCAAAATGATTGATTTTTCTTTTATGCCAAAAATCATTAGGACATTAAGTAAAGATCATGTTCCATGAAGATATTTTGTAAATTTCCTACTGTAAATATATCAAAACTTCATTTTTGATTAGTAAAATGCATTGCTAAGAACTTCATTTGGACAACTTTGAAAGGCAATTTTCTAAATATTTAGATTTATTTGCACCCTCAGATTCCAGATATTCAAATAGTTGTATCTCAGCCAAATATTGTCCTATCCTAACAAACCATGCATCAAAGGAAATCTTATTTATTCAGCTGTCAGGTGATGTATAAATCACAATTTCTGAGAATTGAACCTTATTACTGGTTTTGTTGTCCAGGGTTACAAATGTGCTAAAGCGCATGTACAACCCCAAATCAGAAAAAGTTGGGACAGTATGGAAAACGCAAACAAGAAAAGAAAGTAGTGATTTCTAAATTTACTTTGGCTTGTATTTCATTGCAGACAATATGAACACAAAATATTTCATGTTTTGTCTGGTCAACTTCATGTCATTTGTAAATATACATCCTTTCCTGTCATTCAGACCTGCAACACATTCCAAAAAAAGTTGGAACAGGAGCAATTTAGGGCTAGTAATGAGGTAAATTGGTTAAATAATGATGTGTTTTGAAACAGTTGATGTCAACAGGTGATTGTAATTATGATTTGGTACAAAAGCAGCATCCAAGAAAGGTCTAGTCCTTTAGGAGCAAAGATGGGCAGAGGATCGCCAGTTTGCCAACAAATACGTGAGAAAATTATTGAAATGTTTAAAAACAATGTTCCTCAAAGAAAGATAGGAAGAGATTTGGATATTTCACCTTCAACAGTGCACAACATAATTAAAAGGTTCAAGGAATCTGGAGGAATTTCCGTGCGTAAAGGACAAGGGCGCAAGCCTAAGCTGAACAACCGTGATCTCCGATCCCTCAGGCGGCACTGCATCAAGTATCGTCATTCATCTATAAGCGATATCACCACATGGGCTCAGGACTACTTTGGCAAACCTTTGTCAAGTACCACAATACATAGTTACATCCACAAATGCCAGTTAAAACTGTACTGTGCCAAAAGGAAGCCCTATGTTAAGTGTCCAGAAGCACCGTCGACTTCTCTGGGCTCGGAGGCATCTGGGATGGACCATCACACAGTGGAAACGTGTACTGTGGTCAGATGAATCAGTATTTCAGGTATTTTTTCGGAGGAATGGACGCCGTGTGCTCCGGACCAAAGAAGAAAAGGATCATCCAGACTGTTACCAGCAACAAGTCCAAAAGCCAGGGTCTGTCATGGTATGGGGTTGTGTCAGTGCCCTTGGCAAAGGTAACTTGCACTTCTGTGATGGCACCATTAATGCTGAAAAGTACATAGAGATTTTGGAGCACAATATGCTGACTTCAAGAAGACATCTTTTCCAGGGACGTCCATGCATATTTCAACAAGACAATGCAAAACCACATTCTGCACACATTACAAAGTCCTGGCTGCGGAGGAAGAGGGTACGGGTACTTGACTGGCCTGCCTGCAGTCCCGACCTGTCTCCAATAGAGAATGTGTGGCGCATTTTGAAGCGCAAAATGCGACAATGAAGACCCCGTACTGTTGCCCACCTTAAGACTTGTTTGCAGGAAGAATGGGACAAAATTACACCTGAAACACTTCATCACTTGGTGTCTTCAGTTCCTAAACGTCTTTTAAGTGTTGTGAAAAGGAATGGCAACATTACAAAGTGGTAAATGCTTTACTGTCCCAACTTTTTTTGGAATGTGTTGCAGGTCTGAATGACAGGAAAGGATGTATATTTACAAATGACATGAAGTTGACCAGACAAAACATGAAATATTTTGTGTTCATATTGTCTGCAATGAAATACAAGTCAAAGTAAATTTAGAAATCACTACTTTCTTTTTTTATTTGCGTTTTACATACTGTCCCAACTTTTTCTGATTTGGGGTTGTAAAAAAAAAATTGCATTAGCTATGTTTTTTTGTAATGTGCGTCACACAGTAACTAGTGGTTATTGATCAACTTCTGTATGTATATGTCTGTATTGTGTGTGCTTTGATCTTACTGTAGTGTTTAGTGAGCATATCCGGACCTCTCCTCCCACTCCATGAGCGTGATATAACGGAGCTCCGACTGCTAACAACTCAGAAACGCCAACCACACATAATTCTGCCCCAAAATATGAGCCCAGCTACAAAGAGACAAACAAATTAGGAAAAAGAATAGATGAAAAAGAGAAAAGATGAAAGAAAGCAAGTATGAAAGATTTTAAAGATGGGGGAAAGAACTGTCATAAATGTGTTGGTATATAAATAAAAGTACTGAAGGAGTCACACACACACACACACACACACACACACACACACACTCTGTGTCAGCCCTAATTAATGTATGTTATATATAATGTGTATACTGTATATTATGTATTGTGTATAATTAACTTTACACCTGTGATCCGTATATCCTATGACTGATGGTCCAACTGTGGTTCCGTTTGTTCTGTGTAAACCCCAGCACCAGCCCTGTGTGTCTATGCCTTGGTGCTCCCGCAAAGTACACAACATGACCATTTACTGGCGCCACAGCAACTGAGTAACCTGAAGCACACAGTGTAATTACTTCACCATAACAACTTATTTAAAAAAAATAATAAAATTAAAAATAAATATATTATTAAAAAAATTCTCTCAGTCTCTCTTTTCTTTTTCTTTTTTTCTTTTCTTTTTTTTAGTGTTTGTAGCATGTTGCAATATATTCAGGGTTCAACAGTAAGGATACACTGCTGATCCAGGGCCTGTGCTATTTGGTTTCAGCCATTACAAAAATACATGTATATATTTTTTAAGTGCTTTTCACAATACACATTGTTTCAAAGCAGATTTGCAGAAAATCATGATGCTAATATCTTAATATCTTCTTGTCTTATTGTTGCATTTAGCAGATTTAGATGATCATTTTAACTTTGACAATATTCCAGTGGTAACAGTAAAGAGAAAAGAACGATCCAACCACATGTCGGCGCAGGTGATTAACCGCTCACGTGTGACTCGCTCATATTGCTAGGCGCCATTCACACAGAATGCGCTTTTGTGTTGATGAAGATGTGACGCAGGCAGTGGAATAGGAAAAACATGCATGAAGATGGGAGTTGAAATTCTTTTAACTTGAGCACCGTAGTTTTAGAATGCCGTTTCATGCATGAGACGCTACAAGAGACGCCAGCGCAACAGTCAAACGCGTCCATGTTTACACAGAAAAAACAATGGAAAAGCCCTATAAATGTTCTGTAAAAACAACAGCAGCTTTCAGCCTGTCACCATGATGCAAACATGAAATATCAGACATACAGTAGTAGAATAAAACCTGTGAAGAACTACTACTGTATGTCTGATATTTCATGTTTGCATCATGGTGACAGGCTGAAAGTTGCTGTTGTTTTTACAGAACATTTATAGTTAATAATAGTCTACTGGTGTTATACCTACAGTCATTTTGAATTTGAATTAGATTTTTTTTGCTGTCAAACGATTAATCGCATCCAAAGTACATAATATATGTGTGTACTGTGTATATTTATTATGTATATATAAGTACACACATACAACATATATTTTTAAAATATTTACATATATATATTTATATTCATATAATTTATATCATATATAAATATATTTCATATATAAGCGTAACCTATTTTTCTTAAATATATGCATGCACATTCATAATAAATATACACAATACACACATATATTATGTAAACAAAAACTTTTGTTTAGGATGCGGTTAATCGCAATTAATCGTTTAACAGCACAAATTTTTTAAAAGCATTTTCCTCTGATTATTTCTGAACATATAATATGTATAAGACAAGTTTGTACAAGATGTAGTTGTACAGTTGTAGTTCATACATCTTTTCTGCAAAGATATTTAACAAGTGATTTGTTTAACATTTACATCATGTTGACAACTTCATGTGTGGTGCACTTGGAATAGAATTTTCTTTAACTAGAGGGTTAATAAAGAAAATGTTACTCATGTTGTAGTTACATTTTCAGGATGACTAGTTAAAAAAAAAAAAACATAAAAAAAGAGATTTAATTTTTTTTTTGCCATATCGCCCAGCCCTACACATGGGTAGTTGACAAATAAAAATCGAACTGTGTCCTATGGTGTGACATGTAGAAAAAAAAGAAAAA
This sequence comes from Aspiorhynchus laticeps, assembly GCA_023376895.1. Lineage (NCBI taxonomy): Eukaryota > Metazoa > Chordata > Actinopteri > Cypriniformes > Cyprinidae > Aspiorhynchus > Aspiorhynchus laticeps. The sequence continues at coordinate 7,090 of JALXFT010001134.1, forward strand.
AAAACTACAATAACATACAAATAACATGATAAAAATGTATTTAATTCTTAGAGTTACAAATAGCATGAGAGAGGTTTATCTTCAGTGTTAGACTTTTTATTTATTTATTTTTTTACATTTTTGCTGTCACACCATAGGACACATTGATATGTCAACTACCAACATACTGATCTCTGGTTTTGTCAAGATGTGAAACAGAATAGCACTGGTTACAGCACATGTGATATCTGTGGTGATATCTGCAGTACATGTATAACTGCTCACAAATGCATTTCAGGATATGGAAACATCTGCTGTTAGCTGAGAAACAAATGCCTTACCACAAACAGTCTCCACAAGAAATAAGACTTGTAATGACTAGAATGAATACATAATCAAAAACACATGCTGAAATATTTAGTTAAAGTAATTTGGTAAATTTAAAACTAAAAAGTGTGGCTAAGTGAACAACCTTTGTTATGAAGTTTCATATTAAAGAGCACTATTGTTAATGTAAATTCCAGTAATACACAAATATATTGTGGAGCTTTGACTTGTGCTTAGCACACTCTGATACACAGTGGATACAATGTCATCTGACTCATATTTTCACTCTCACTCCATTCCTTTCTCTTTTCTCCTACTGTAACTTTCAACTAGAGTCTTACATTTTCTGCAGTTGCTTTGTTTTTTTTTCTACAAGTTGAAGTACCATGCGTGTCCTTAGCATTACTGTGCAGCCCATGTTATACACAAAAGTTTAACATTGAACATTAGGGTTTGTTTGAATGACAGTATCGCAAGTATGTGCAATAGTACACCATAAGTAATGATAAAAAAAAGAAAGAAGGATTTTAAAAAAATCTAATAAAGAATGGCACCATACCCAAATAGGAATCTTTAATGTCCTCCTCCATATTTGTGGCATTAATGAATGATGTATTGAGCATTTGATGAGTGAGATCCTGCATTATTCCTCCTGACCAGGAGTATGCCCCAACTACTCCAAACATCCTTGAACCCTACAGTAACAAAGAGAAATTACACTTTATTTATATAATTTGTTATTGCTGTAACTAGGAAATAACCCTCATGAAAATGATCAAATCTGCTTGTGAAAGTAGCTGCTTTTACATGGTTTCCAAGATAGTCCAAGTTTTAATAGTCATTTATAGTCATTAGTGAATACAGAGTGGTCTAGCCCTTATGCAGTGTTTGGAGTATTTCGGAACCACAAATTACATTTGCTTAAATCAAAACAATTTTAATTTAAATGGCATTAAACTTGATGACTTTTCTCACACTTAATATATCTACAAAAAAACTGGTTGTATGTTAAAAAATTGTGAAGAAAAATAAATAAATAATAATCACACTCAGGATGGTCTGGGGGTTTTGACCCAACACAGGAAATGAGGAGGGGGGGGGGGGGGGGGGTAGGTGATAAAAGTGATACTTAAAAAAAATGCTCACATGCTCTCACACACACCTCACCCAACCCCCATTTGTCAAACATAAATGAGCTAAAATCTAGAACACACACAGAATTGAAGGAGTGACACCATAACACATCCATGATGGAGAACAAATGCAAACACACAGACATACACACACACACACATAACAATAGGTTTAAGTTTATATATATTTTTTATTGTTATAATCAGTGTTGGGGAAAGTTACTTTTAAAAGTAATGCATTACAATATTGCATTACTCCCTAAAAAAGTAACTAATTACTTTACTTTACTAGTGTTGAACAGCTTCATTCATTAAGCTATATTTTTACATTTCCCAGCAGCCCCATTTTCTCCAGAACTGTCCTAAAAGAAGAGAAAAAGGAAAGACTTGCGAAAATTATCAAGACAAGGCTGCAATCTTAAGGTTAGAAAATATGAAACAGACATGCATACAAAATAGGCTACTCCAGAAATCACATTTCTGGATCATCAAGTTTGCCTAAAACATTTATGGACATATCTAGCATGACAGCAATACTATCTAACTAACTAATTATCTAAATAAATAAACAATTGAAAGACTTATCTAATTATTAAGTAGCGTTATCTACTTCTTGTCTTATTGTTGTGGACTGGCAGAATTTTTATTCCCAGTAAAGGAATTATCATATTCAGCCCTCAATTTAATAAATACAATAACTTATGCCTCAGACCACCTAACAAATTAATCTGTGAATGAATGAATGAATGAAGCATTTATATAGCGCTGTATTGTGTATTGTTGTACACCCAAAGCGCTTTACAATCATATGAGGGGGTCTCTCCTCAACCACCACCAGTGTGCAGCATCCACTTGGATGATGCGACGGCAGCCACAGGACAACGGCGCCAGTGCGCTCACCACAAACCAGCTACAGGTGGAGAGGAGAGAGAGATAGAGCCAATCAAGTGTTGTTAAAGTTCACATTTTTTAATACCTGACTTTTAACATTTGTTTCGCTAGTTATTTGAGTAAATTAAAACACAATACTTACATTTCTAAGTGTATTCGTCGGCCACCACAGAACCATCACCCGCTATTTTGTTTGAATGAAAGTCCCGTCTTCACCGGCGCGCTGTAAATTCTGGGATAGGGTAGGCTGCAAAGGATCCATCTGATGTATCCTTCATTTGCTGGCGAAACGGAGGATGCGTTTGATGTCGCTTTTGGAGGATGCATCGTGAATTGGGACGGTCTTCGCCGTGCCGCCGTGACGCAATCGGCCTACAAATTAGGCCTTAGTAGGACGTAGCCTAAGAATTGGGACGCAGCTTGTGTGTCATGTTCTCATTGGTTATTTAATTTATTTATTTTTATTTTAAATTACATATTTTATTTTAAGCTTTTTATAATGACATACAGAACAACATATTTAAACAATAGAATACAATACAAAGAAAAAAAAACAAGGTATGGAATGGGCTAACATGGATTGTTGGAATACAGCAGTTTTACATAAAAGTAGATTAGACAGGCTTGAGGAAATCAAGGAAGGGCTGCCATACAGCTTGGAATCGACAATGTGATTTGGGCTCCGATAAACGTATACCTTCCAATCGTATAACATGGAACAACTCAGACAACCAAGTTTTGAAAAAAGGGGCATCTGAATATTTCCAGTTTAAAAGTATTATCTTTTTGGCAAGTACCATACCCAACAACAGTGATTGTTGTTGAGAGCTTGAAAAAGTGTTCAGTACCTCGGACGTCCCCAAAATTGCTAGAATGGGATCAGGCTTCACAACCTTTTGAAAAACCTTTGAAAAAAAGTCAAAGATACTACTCCAAAAATCAAACAAGCTAGGGCAAAACCAGAACAGGTGCGATAGGGTGCCCTCTGTCACTTTACATCTGTCACATATTGGAGAAATAGTATTGTATATTTTATTTAGTCTAACTTTGGAGTAGTACAATCTATGTACTGCCTTAAACTGGATCAGCCTGTGTCTGGCATTTATTGAACAATACTGGATCTTACTAAGGCAATCATTCCATATTTCATCGGACAAGTCTACACCAAAATCCTTGGCCCAAGCTTCTTTTAGGTGGTTTGTGTTTACAGACATTGGGAAGACATTAACCAATCGTGAGATCAAATGTCTAGAGGTTGGATTTGACACAATACATTCATCAAATGTATTAGTCTTTGGTTTGCTAACAAATTGTGGAATGACTTCTTTAACATAATGCCTCATTTGTAAATACCGAAAGAAATCAGACCCAGGAAGATTAAATATAGACTGTAATTGAATAAAGTATGCAAACATTTCATCTACATAGAGGTCCTCAATGGATTTTAAACCTTTGTTTCTCCATGCAGCAAACGCCAAATCAAGTTCTGATGGCTTAAACTGATGATTGTAAGCAATTGGAGTATGAACAGAGACATCAGGCAAAGTGCAATATCTTCTTATTTGGTTCAATATTTGTATTGAATTTTTTATCATAAAATTATTTCCAATAAATTTTGATGAAGGAGACACCTTTGAGAAAAGTAGAACTGGAAGACAAGATTTAGTTAGGGATATTGTCTCTATCTTAAGCCATAGTGGATCAGCTGTAGAGGAAATTTCACTAAGAACACCCTTCTGCCAGTAGGATAGAGCTCTAGCATTTGCTGCCCAATAGTAAAATTTAAATACTGGAAGACCAAAGCCTCCTATCTGTGTGGGTTTTTGTAAATGCATTTTTGTTATGCGGGGAGTTTTATAGGCCCAGATAAATGGCATGATAATTGAATCTAAAAGTTTAAAAAAGGACATGGATATATAAATGGGAAGATTTTGAAAAAGGTATAGAATCTGTGGTAAAATAATCATTTTAATTGCGTTGATCTTTCCAACCATTGATAAAGGAAGTAGCCTCCATCTACCAATATTATCCTTCACTTTATCAATCATTGATAAAAAATTCAGTTTAAATATGTGTTTAGGATTCTTAGGAATTTTTAGGCCAAGATAAGTGAAGTGATCTTCAACTAATCTGAAAGGCAAAGAACCAAAGTGATTGGGATTTGTATGCTTAGAAAGTGGCATAAATTCACTTTTGGACCAATTAATAACTTGCCAAAGGCGTTAACATAATTGAGCAAATGAGGCACTGATTTGATTGGATCAGAGAGATATATTAAGAGGTCATCAGCATATAAGCTAACCAGTACTTCATTACCTCCTAACTTTATTCCGTGAATATGGGGTGACTTCTAATCCCTACTGCCAATGGTTCCAAGGCAATCTCAAAAAGAAGATGGGAAAGAGGATCTCCTTGTCTAACTCCCCGATGTAACTATTAGCGTTTGTTAGAATGGATGATGAAGGACATAAATACAAATTTTTTACCCACTTAATAAAACCGCTTCCAAATCCAAAACACTCAAGCGCTTTTAACATAAATGGCCACTCTATTTGGTCAAAAGCTTTTTGAGCATCTAATGAAATAATCGCTGCTGGGGGTTCTTTTCCATAGTCCTTGTAAAGAACATTAAGAAGAAGGCGGACATTGCAAAAAGAGAACCTGCTAGGTATGAACCCAGTTTGATCTGGATGCATTATTGTTGCAATATGTTTGCCTAATCTATTAGCCAGCACTTTTGTTATTACTTTCTGATCAAAATTTAAGAGCGCTATAGGCCTATAGTTGGCTGGATCAATGTCATCTTTTCCTCTCTTAAAAGTACAGAAATGTTGGCCTCATATAATGAACTCGGAAGTCTATCATTTTCATAAGAATCATTAATCATTCTCAAAAAGTAAGGGGCTAATTTTGAACCAAAAGCTTTATAGAATTCACATCCAAAGCCATCTGGTCCTGGTGTTTTACCAGACGGGAAGGATTTAATGGCCCCCAATATGTCTGCTTCAGTGAACAAACCTTCTAACTCCTCTTTTGAAGCCTCACTAAGTTGAACTAGGTTAAGACTATCAAAAAAGCATCAAAATCCAATTGGCTAGCATCACATTTTGTGGAGTAGAGATCAGAATAGAATTCTCTAAAGCAATCATTAATCTCTTTTTAATCAATTATAATCTGATTGGTCTTCACCTTTTTGATTTTATGGATTGCTAGTTTTGCTTGTTCCCCTCTTAACTGTCTTGCCAGTAGAGTTTCCGGTTTATCACCTAATTCGAACTGCTTCTGTTTCAGTTTAAGTAGGAGGCCCTCAATTATTTTACCTAAAATAGAATTGTATTCATATTTTAACTTCAAGATTTTGTTGTAATTCTCTTGTGATCCAGAGCTTCTATATGCCTGTTCAAATATCGGGAGTAAATTTTCAATTTCTAATAATCTGTTATTATTTTTTCTATTTTTGGCTGCTTCAAATGAAATAATGTGGCCTCTCATGACTGCCTTAAGGGTGTCCTATAAGACTGAATCTGAGACTAAGCCGTTATCACTGGTAAAGAAAAATTCATCAAGTTCAGTCCCAATATATTTTTCAAAAGATGGATCCTTTAGAAATATGGATTGAACCGCCAATGATAACTTCGCTTCCACAAAATATCCTTAAATTGAATAGAAATGGGACTGTGATCCGAAATCAGCCTATTATGATACTGTGTATCAATTATACTAGGCACAAGCTCAGAACTAATCAGAAAATGGTCAATCCTAGTATAGGATTTATGTACATGAGAGTAAAATGAAAATTCTTTATCTGTAGGGTGTTGCAGCCTCCAAATATCAACCATGTTCCTATCTTTAATTAGCCTATTTAAAATCTGAACGGAAGCTATGGTAGGAGGTGGCTTAGTGGATGATCGATCTAGATACGGATCTAAAAAGCAATTGAAGTCACCTCCCACTATAACATTTGCACATCTACATTAAATTAAATCAAAGATTTTTTTGAAAAAAATTGGTTCATCTGTATTTGGACAGTATATATTTAACATTGTTATATAAAGGGAATTAAGCTATCCATGAGCCCTACCTGCCTTGAGTTCAGGCCCAGCGACTCCAAGGTCGCCCTAAATCCAAGGCATGGTTATGTACCTAAAGTGCTCTCCACTCCGTTCAGAGCACAGATCTCTATCACACTCTCTGCGCTTTCTCCCTCGAGGATGACCAGGAGTTAAATTTACTCTGCCCTGTCAGGGCTCTAAGACTTTACATTGAGAGTTCCGCCTGGTTCAGGCAGTCGGAACAACTCTTTGTATGCTTTGGAGGCTGCACCAACGGGCATCCTCTCACAAAGCAGAGACTATCCCGATGAATAGGGAATGCACAGGGGAACCCACTGGGAACCCATCCACCTGCCGCGAGGCAGGACCAGTTCTGAGTGGGGCTTGACCATAGCACATTCAAACTCACTAAATTTCACAACTCCTTGTTCAAAGCTCTTGTTCTGTCCAGGCTGGACTATTGCAATGCTCTCTTGGCAGGTCTTCCAGCCAGTTCTATCAAACCTTTACAATTAATCCAGAATTTTTTATGAGCCGAAAAGAATGCAAGGCACACCTCTGTTTATCAGTTTACACTGGCTACCAATAGCTGCTCGCATAAAATTCAAGGCATTGATGTTTACCTACAAAACATCTCTGCACCCCTTTACCTAAATTCATTACTTCAGTCTTATGTGCCCTCGAGAACTTGTGTTCTGCAAGTGAAAGGTGCATTATTGTGCCATCCCAAAGAGGCACAAAATCACTTTCATGGACTTTTACATTAAATGTTCTCTCCTGGTGGAATGACCTGCCCAACTCAATCCGAGCAGCTGAGTCCTTAATCATCTTCAAGAATCGGCTAAAAACACATATTGTCCATCTTCATTTGACCCTCTAACTCTAGCACTCTCTATTCTAATTCTATTATTTAAAAAAAAAAAAAAACACTTCCCTCTTTTAGACTTGCACTCTATTCATAACTGCTTGTTTTTCTTAAAAAAAATACTAACACTATCTTCTCTATTCTTTTTATTTATTTTTTAATCCTATTTGGTATCTTTTTATTTATTATACCATTAACAAACAGCAAAAAAGGGCCTCTAACACAAGCTTGCTCTATTCTTTTTATATTCTATCTGTTTTCTTTTGATTTATTATATAGTTAAAAAAAATCCTTGCTACGTGTACTGCGTTAGGCTATCTGAGACCTGTTATAGCACTTGCATATCATTGCTATTTTGTTGATTTTGATTGCTTCCATTGTTCTCATTTATAAGTTGCTTTGTATCCTCACAATTATATTCCTTTTTAGAGAAAAATTATATCTGTGAGGATTTCCAGTCAGGATTTAGACTGTTTCATAGTACTGAGACTGCTCTCATTAGAGTTACAAATGACCTGCTCTTATCATCTGATCGTGGTTGCATCTCTCTATTAGTGCTACTGGATCTTAGCGCTGCGTTCAACACTATCGATCACAACACTCTTTTGAATAGACTAGAAAACTTTGTTGGCATTAATGGAAGTACATTAGCATGATACAAATCGTACTTATCTGACCGCAATCAATTCGTAGCAGTGAATGAAGAGGTATCATATCGATCAAAAGTGCAGTATGGAGTACCTCAAGGCTCTGTATTAGGGCCGTTACTTTTCACGCTTTAAATGTTACCCTTGTGAAATATCATCAGGAAACACGGGGTTAGCTTTCACTGTTATGCTGATGATACTCAGCTCTATATTTCTTCGTGGCCCGGTGAAACACACCAAATTGAGAAACTAATGGAATGCATAGTCGATATAAAAAACTGGATGACGAGTAATTTCTTACTGCTAAATTCTGAAAAAAACAGAGGTGTTAATTATCGGACCTAAAACTCCCGCAAGTAATAATCTAGAACACTGTCTAACACTTGATGGCTGCTCTGTCAATTCTTCATCATCGGTCAGGAACCTAGGTGTGCTATTTGATAGCAATCTCTCCTTCGAAAGCCATGTTCCTAGCATTTGTAAAACTGCATTGTTTCATCTTAAAAATATATCTAAATTGAGACCTATGCTCTCAATATCAAATGCAGAAATGTTAATTCATGCGTTTATGACCTCAATGTTAGATTATTGTAATTCTTTATTGGGTGGTTGTTCTGCATGCTTAATAAACAAACTACAGATGGTTCAAAATGCAGCAGCTAGAGTTCTTACTAGAACCAGGAAGTATGACCACATTAGCCCGGTTCTGTCAACACTGCACTGGCTCCCTATTAAACACAGTTTAGATTTTAAAATCTTGTTAATTACTTATAAAGCCCCGAATGATTTAGCTCCTCAGTACTTGAACGAGCTGTTATCGCATTATAGTCCTCCACGTCTGCTGCGTTCTCAAAACTCTGGTCATTTGATAATACCTAGAATATATCAAAATCAACTGCGGGCGGCAGATCCTTTTCCTATTTAGCGCCCAAACTATGGAACAATCTACCTAACACTGTTCGGGAGGCAGACACACTCTGTCAGTTTAAATCTAGATTAAAGACCCATCTCTTTAACCTGGCGTACACATAACACACTAATACACTTCTAATATTCAAATCCGTTAAAGGATTGTTAGGCTGTATTAATTAGGTCAACCGGAACCGGGAACACTTCCCATAACACCCGATGTACTTGTTACATCGTAAGAAGAATGGCATCTATACTATCATTAGTCTATTCCGATCCAGTCCAAATCCAGATCAGATGGTCACTGCAGTCACCCGGATCCAGACTGTATCCAGATCAGATGGTCACTGCAGTCACCCGATCCAGTTCGTATCCAGAACAGATTGTGGATCAGCACCTAGAGATGACCTCTACAGCCCTGAACGTCAGTGGAGACCAGGACACCTAGATGAGCCTCAGTGACAGATCCTAGACAGCCATCGGGACATGACCATGGGAACCAGATGAGTCCTTTACACAATCTGACTTTGCTGCTGCAGTTGGAACAAACTGCTGGCTCGTCTGGCCAGAGGAGAACTGGCCCCCCAACTGAGCCTGGTTTCTCCCAAGGTTTTTTCTCCATTCTGTCACCGATGGAGTTTTGGTTCCATGCCGCTGTCGCCTCTGGCTTGCTTAGTTGGGGACACTTAATTTCCAGCGATATCATCGACTTGATTGCACAGATACTATTTAAACTGAACTGAGCTGGACGATGACATCACTAAATTCAATAATGAAATGCCTTTAACTGAAAAATGGGTGTTTAGTCTTGTCATTTTACATTATTGACACACTATTTTCCTATTTTGATATTGTGAAGTTGCTTTGACACAATTTGTATTGTTAAAAGCGCTATATATATAAAGGTGACTTGACTTGACTTTGGTTAAAGGCATCTGCTAAATGACTAAATGTAAATATAAATTTCCCTGTGACTCCAATTAGATCCAGGTCGTTGGCTTCAGGCATTTGCCTTTACTTCATCACCATAGGCTCGTGCAGCTCCGCTGCCTCGTCATTGTTATATTTTATATTGATGAAAGGACTCGAAACTCAGGTGTTCGGATGCCAGACTTCCATTTTATTAACTAATCCTTTTTACCCCACCCCCAATATGCATGACAACTATTCGTACTGTATCGCATACCTTGTCAGTGTCGTGCACTTGCTTTGTTGTGATAAACAGTAAAGTGTGTTCAAGAGCTAGCAGAAGACAGTGTAAAGAAATACTCTTTGAGAGAAGCAGTCAATCAGCGGAAGTTATAAGCAGCTCATAAGTGTATTAATTTATTGTCTCAGTGTTTAGCGCAGTTGTCGTTGCTTGGAAAAGCTTGTTTTGTTTACTGTGTTGAGATGTGCTGAAGTCGCATTTGGTCTCGTACTGTGTCACATACCTTGTCAGTGTCGTGCGCTTGCTTGGCCCTTTGTTGTGATAAACAGTAAAGTGTGTCCAGCTGAATTTAATTTCTGTTTTGTCAAATGGGTATAAAATAGATTAGTATACCTCGGCAGCGCTCGCAGCAGCCGTCATGTGAAGACCGAAGAGTGTAAAGACCATCAACTCTACCATGCGACTTCACTGTGCAGGGACACTGGCAAGGGACATAAGTATTGCTTTTGATTCATCCTCTTTTCTACACCTTGCTTCAATTCTGTTTCAGTTTTTATGACCAACTCTTACTAATATGTTTCTATATCCCTACTATTACTACCACTCACAAACCACACATCATACACTATAGGCAGCGCAATCCTAACAACCTGCACACTTTGCTTATGTCTGCTAATACACTACTTTCTTTTTCTATTGGTCTCTGGAATTGTCAGTCTGCAGTAAACAAAGCAGATTTCATTACATCTATTGCTAGTCATTCAAGGCTAAACCTCATGGCCCTGACAGAGATGTAGACCAAACCAGGTGACACTGCTACTCCTGCAGCACTCTCCAATAATTTCTCATTTTCCCATACTTCTGTCACATGTTCAGTATGTTCTGAGTTTGTTTTCTGTTCTACCTGCCCTGACCTAGTTTTCCTGTGTTCCTTGATTATTTCATTATGTTCCACCTGTGTCTGGTTAATTACGTTTGGTTTAGTACTTCTAGCCCTGCTTTTCCCCTGTTTCTTTGTCCTGTCTTAAGAGGTTGTTTGCTTATTTTCCAATGTGGATTTATTAAAGACTCTGTTCGTTTGACTATCTGCCTCCTTTGTGCTCTGCTCTGCTTGACTGATCTGTTTCTCTTTAATGATTGGAAATTTATTCTTTTACCTTCTCTGGATAGTAACAGCTCCTTTGAATCACATTTAGTCACTATTACCCACCCTTTTAAAATCCATTTTGTAGTTGTTTATCGACCCCCAGGACCACAAGGTAACTTCTTGGATGAATTAGATGTGCTGCTCTTAAACTTTCATGAGGATGGTACTCCACTAGTTATGCTTGGAGACTTCAACATCCACCTAGATCAGGGGTCGGCAACCTGCGGCTCTTTCATCCCTTTGCTGTGGCTCCCTGTAGCGTGGGTGTACAATACGCTGGGGAGGTGTCCCCCCGACTTTTAATACAACCTAAACTCTTCCCCTGCACTTTTTCTCGGTCAAGTGTGTTAAAGTAAAGAGGTTTTCAAGGGCCAATGTGAATAAATCTAGATTTAAATTAAAAGAAAAGATAGTCACGTCGTTTTGGATACGTTTTATTCGTATTCAAAACGATGTGAACATCACGGAGCGCTGAACACTCTCATGCGCTGTATGTCTCATTCATACTCGAAGCCGGAAGGCGCTCTCGCGCAGAAACTCCAAAACGGACTCCTATGAGAAGTAATAATAACTTTTGACAGGCATCCCTCTATCACTGTAGCTAAGCTGAATAACAAGCTTAAAACGTAACTGATGAAACGTGAAGACAATATGGTTTGTGTGTTTTTCAAGTCTTCTCCAGGTAATAAATATGAATGATACAGTGGTAATTGACAGCATTAATTACAGTACAGAAGCTATAAAATAGATTTTCATGCCTTATTCTTTGATAAAAATGGAAAAAGTGTTTGTAGTATATATACTGATTGTACAATCATAACCATAAAAGTGTCATTAGTAAAATATTTATCAAAAATATTGGTTATTGTCCAGCAGTGTATTTTATTTCCAATTAACAAATATAGCCAATTAAAAGTAAGATTTTTTTTTGTTGTTAATTATGCATAAATAAATATTATAATAATAATTAGGGCTATTATTATTACTACATTTGACATTTCTGTCCCCCTCACTTCTGAAATGATTGCACACCTCAGATCACTTCCTCCTCACTCTTAACCTCAACATGGTTCCTGACACAACACATACCCCTCCACATGTCGTCTTTTGATGCAACCTGGGTCACTCTCACCCTCCTGGCTATCTGCTATGGTTTCATATTTACTTCCTCCCTCTAAAGTTATCATCTCTTGATGCTAACAGTGCTACTGATACTTTCTGCTCCACTCTTACATCTTGTTTAGACAGTGTCTGCCCCTTGTCTTCCAGGCCAGCCTGTACCACCCCTTCTGCCCCTTGGCTGTCTGATGTTCTCCACGAACATCATTTTAAGCTCAGGGCTGCTGAAAGCGTATGGTGCAAATCAAAAAATCCTACTGACCTTAATGTGTATCAGTCACTCCTCTCTTTCTTCTCTGCTAATGTCTCCATTGCTAAAAGGACATGCTATCATAACAAAATTAACAGTTCGTCTAACTCCTGAATGCTTTTTAAAACATTTTCCTCCCTCCTTTGTCCTCCTCCTGCCCCTCCTTCATCAACTCTAACAGCTGACGACTTTGCCACGTTCTTCATTAATAAAATTTAGTGCTGTCAATCGATTAAAAAATTTAATCGCGTTAATCACAGTCTGGACTGTGATTAATCATGATTAATCACAAATTTTAAAATACTAGGATTTACCTGTAAATGTGTTGAAATAAAGACGTGCATGACAAACTAGTTTAAGGAAACATAACCTTTCACACCTCCGCCATGTATGAGACATAATCCTTATTATTCTTTTGTTTTTATTCAGCCATTATCAGTCTTTATACTGCCAATAAAAGGTTTACCAAGCCAAATCGCTTCAATCCCAGGATACATTTACCCAACTATTATCAAAAGTATTTCTAAATAAATACAACAAAAACTTTTTCTTGCGACCTTACGTGAAGTATTATGACAAAATGCATTATGAAAAAGAACTGGACCTGTTCTGCAGGTGCATTAGAGCTAACATTAGCATCATGCTTCATAAGACAGTTTATGAGATTAATAGTACACTTTTACTCAGAACTCACTTTAAACCACCATCGAGTGTTTGTAATAACGTCCTTTTGAGATCACATGTGGAATTTGTTCGTTTACTGTTGTTAAAATATGCTTTTATAGCCTTTTATATCGCTGCCAAAATGAGCATTTCAGATGTAAGTTACACATTCATCTCAAGAAAATCACATAGAAACCATATCCTATCGTAATCGTGTGTTTATTATTTTATATAATGTATAGTGGCTGTTGTCATGTTTATTTCTGCTGTGTTGTATGTTCTGGCTGAAACTCACGTTGTTTGTGATGTTACACGCGCCTCTCCGTTCTGAAGTTGCCAGGTATACATTCCAAGTATGATAAACATTAGTAAAAGGATCTATTTTAATTTTTATTTGTCTATATACACTTTGGGCGGCCGCGGTAGATCATAAAAGTAGCCCAAAAAACGCAACCCTAGGCTCTCTAATTTTTCCTGCGACTGTATTTTCAAAATAGCCCACAGGCAGCCACTTGAGCCACAGCCGCTACCCTGACAACACTGTTCGCTGTATCCTCATCACACACTGATAGATAACCTTCCGCGCTGCGATGACGGGAAGAAGTTGGGGTCAAACCTTATCAAACGATTAATTTGCATTAAAAAAATATTAACGCATTAACGTTTTTAGATTAATCACATGCGTTAACGCGTTAAAGTTGACACCCCTAATAAAATTAAAACCATCAGTGCACAATTTTCCACATCACAATCTGTCAAGCACATCTCACTAGCAAACATACACTCGTTCACACCCTTCTCTTCACTCTCTGAGGCAGAAGTCTCCAAACTCATCCTTTCTAATCATCCTACTACTTGTCCGCTTGATCCTATTCTATCTCATCTCCTTCAAGCCATTTCTCCTGCAGTTGTACCTGCACTCACTAAGATCAGTGTTTTCCCCTCTTCATTTAGACAGGTTCCTATAACCCCACTACTTAAGAAACCCACCCTTAACCCATCTCTTTTAGAGAACTACAGACCGATTTCCCTTCTTCCTTTCATTGCAAAAACACTTGAACAAGCTGTGTACAACCAAATCTCTGCCTTTCTCACACAGAACAACCTCCTCGACAGCAACCAGTCTGGTTTCAGAAGTGGACATTCAACCGAGACTGCCTTGCTCTCAGTTGTTGAAGCCCTAAGACTGGCACGAGCAGATTCCAAATCTTCAATACTTATCTTGCTGGATCTGTCCGCTGCTTTTGACACGGTTAACCACCAGATCCTCCTGTCAACCCTATTTGCAAAGGGCATCTCAGGAACCGCATTCCAATGGTTTGAGTCTTACCTCTCAGATAAGCCCTTCAAGGTATCTTGGAGAGGTGAGGTGTCCAAGTCGCAACAACTAACTACTGGGGTGCCTCAGGGCTCAGTTCTTGGACCACTTCTCTTCTCTATCTACATGGCATTACTAGGTTCTGTCATTCAGAAACATGGCTTTTCATATCATTGCTATGCTGATGATACTCAACTCTACCTCTCATTCCATCCTGATAATCCGACGATAGCTGTTCGCATCTAAGCTTTTCTAACTGACATTTCTTGCTGGATGAAGGACCATCACCTTCAACTCAACCTTGCCAAGACAGACCTGCTTGTGGTTCCATCAAACCCATTGTTTCATCACAATTTCACCATCCATTTAGGCACATCAACCATAACTCCTTCAAAAACAGCCAGAAACCTTGGAGTTATGATTGATGATCAGCTGACTTTCTCAGACCACATTGCTAAAAGTGCCTGGTCCTGTAGATTTGCTTTATTCAACATCAAGAAGATCAGGCCCTTTCTTTTGGAACATGCTTCACAACTCCTTGTTCAAGCTTTTGTTCTTTCCAGGCTGGACTATTGCAATGGGGCCGCGGTTGTGGAATAGCCTCCTTTAAATCTCTCCTAAAAACATATCTATTTCTCTGGCTTATATATAATTTTATTTTATGTTTTTTAATTAGTTTTTATGTGTTCATATTTCTTGCCTTTCGTGTGTTTTAATATCTATTTACTTATTCTATAGGGTGAGACCCTGTTCAATTGTTTAGTTGTGCTGATTTTTTTATATTCTTTTACTATTTTTTGAATATCTGTGCAGCACTTTGGTTAGCCGTGTGGCTGTTTTATATGTGCTATATAAATAAATTGAAACTTGAATGCCCTCTTGGCAGGTCTTCCAGCCAGTTCTATCAAACCTCTACAATTAATCCAGAACGCAGCAGCAAGATTAATTTTTTAATGAGCTAAAAAGAATGCACGTCACACCTCTGTTTATCAATTTGCACTGGCTACCTATAGCTGCTCGCATAACATTCAAGCCATTAATGTTTGCCTACAAAACCACCACTGGCTCTGCACCACTTTACCTAAATTCATTACTTCAGACTTATGTGCCCTCTAGAAGCTTGCGTTCTGCAAGTGAATGTCGCTTTATTGTGCCATCCCAAAGAGGCACAAAATCACTTTCACAGACTTTTAAATTAAATGTTCCCTCCTGGTGGAATGACCTGCCTAACTCAATCCGAGCAGCTGAGTCCTTAGCCATCTTCAAGAATTGGCTAAAAACACATATCTTCCATCTTTATTTGACCCTTTAACTCTAGCACTCTCTATTTTAATTCTATTCTTTAAAAAGAAAAAAAAATGCCCCTTTTAGACTTGCACTCTATTCATTTACTAACTGCTTGTTCTCTTAAAAAAAAAATAAAAAAAGTAACACTAGCTTCTCTAATCTTTTTGTATTCTGTTTCTTTTTATTTATTATACAATTAACAAAAGCAAAAAAAGGTCTCTAACACTAGCTTGCTCTGTTCTTTTTCTATTCTCTGTTTTCTTTTTGTTTATTATATAATTAAAAAATAAATAAAACCCTTGCTACATGTATTGCGTTAAGCTAACTGAGACTTGCACTTGCATTTCACTGCTCTTTTGTTGATTTAGATTGCTTCCATTGTCCTCATTTGTAAGTTGCTTTGTAAGTTTCTTTTTCTTTTAACTCTGCTGATAAACTGAACAACGATATGTAATCTGAATGTACTACATGCCAAAACTTCAAACAGAACCACGTATCTTGAAACTCAGCCTTTGTATCTCGTCGATACTCTCTAGAGCCCTGCACGGGCCTCAAATTTAGGCCCTAGCCCGGCCCTGGCCCGAGACGCTCAGGCCCTAGCCCAGCCCTAGTCCGACAGCTTAAAAGAATTCTTGGCCCGAGTCCGAACCCGAGCCCGTCTTTTTAAACCCCTTCTCCCAAAACAGCTTATACTACTGTTTCAGCTATTAAAATAGTACAATTTTGTATGTAATGGCAAAGTGATTATATTTCGTTTTGATTTTTAAGTTAATTTAGAAAAACGTTTGGAGCATTTTTTTGTTCATTAAATATATTTTTTTGTTTTTTAAAGTAACGACCAAGCGGCCAGCGGCAGACAGTGAGTTGATCATAGTCTGTTTGATCAATTTTGCCTTCTCAAATCATCACGACTTTCCTAAAATAAAATCCATAGATATAAAACAGTTCAAGCATACTGTATAACAATGTTTGGTAACACTTTATTTCGATTAGTCCACTTTAGACATTTTACTAACATTAAGTAACTTTGCAACTGTCAACTAGCAGTCATTAGAGTATTAGTAGACTGTCTGCTTAATATCTTCTAACACTTTATTTTGATGGGTCCACAACATACAGCATACTGACTATTAGAAAATTTGCAAGTATGTCAACTTATTCTACTAAACCTAAACCTACCCTACTGAGAATTAGTAGACATGTAGATGCAAATTAATGAGAATTAGTTGACATGTAGTTACAAAGTTACTTATAGTTATTAGAATGTCTATTGAAATAAATTGTAACCCAATGTTTAAACATTAAACCTAGATAAATGTGCGCTATATACAATAGTTTGTGCGGAGAGTGGAAGAAAAAGTGTTCTGCAGGACATGGAGGCTCCAGCGCAATCACTTGCATTTTTATCAGTGGAAACAACTTAAAATATGCTGTCATTTTTGCTCATAACGGTAAGAGTAAAAGGGTCTACTTTTACGATACTCTTGTCAAATACTGACTTATCTGTGTCTTTTGTTTTCCTCAGATGTTTGCGATTCCTCCTGAACAGGTTACCATCTGGTGTTCTGACCACAAAGGGTCTGGGATGCTCATGTCTCCTTTGGACTACAGCTGGTTGCCAAGACTCTCCATTCTGTATTCTGATTTTCTCTCCAGGTTGCAGATCCGGTAAGAGCTTTGTTTGCCTATCATAATAAACTTTTTGCTTACTCTGACGTTCTTCGAGCTTTCTTTGCACTTATTTCATGGCATCAGATGTAATCAGTGCCAATGATGTTGGCAGCTTTGTCCTGAGATGTCGCCCCATCAACAGCTGTGCAGGAGACAGACCTATCCCTTTGTTTGGTGTGTTGCGGTACTCAAGTAGTGCAGCATATGGGTCACTGTTGTTACTTTGTGATTTCTTCAATAGATTCTTTACAGTTTGCACAGTCCTTTCCGGCTTGACCACTAGATTGTGTGTATCCATGACTGGAGGTTACATGCCTGAAGTCCCACTCCTCTGCGAAAATGGCGAACTCATCACTTGCATATTGAGGTCCTTTGTCAGATACTACAACATCAAGAATGCCATGGCTTGCAAAAGTGGACTTCATTTCTAGAATCACTCCTCGGCTTGTAGTTTCTAATTGTAGTTCTAATTTCTCTATACGTAGAAAAGTAATCGTCACTCAATGGCTGGATGTCTAAGTGTTGCTCGCAGAATAACATGGGTTTTATAGACAATTGGACGAGTTTTGGGGGCAGACCCGACCTGTTGAAAAGAGATGGTCTTCATCCTTCCTGGGATGGTGCCGCTCTTCTCTCTAGAAATATGGCACATAGTCTTAGAGTTCGTACTTGACTAACTGGGGCCCAGGTCAGGAAGCAGACAGACTGGTTTAACCGACCATCTGCTAGCCACCTGACGTCACAGAAGTCAGTTAATTCTCAGCACATAAACTCTTTCACCTAGATATCACACTATAGAGACTGTGTCTGTTCCCCGAACTAGAAAATACAGAAAATGTCCAAACCAAAGTAAGAGTAACAATTGAATTGATGTTCAACAAATAAAAAACAGATGTAATAAAAATAAACAAATGATAAAGCTTGGCTTATTGAACATTAGATCCCTTTGTACAAAAGCACTTTTTGTAAATATGATCACTGACCATAAACTAGATGTGCTTTGTTTGACAGAAACCTGGCTAACACCAGATGATTACAATTACTTTAAATGAGTCTACCCCCCAAGATTACTGTTACAAACATAAGCCACGTCCAAAAGGTAAAGGGGGAGGTGTTGCTACAATTTATAGCAATATTTTCAGTATTTCTCAGAGGTCGGTTATAATTCGTTCAAAGTAATGGTACTTCATATAACGTTATCCAAAGAAACAAGTGTTAATGATAAATCCCCTGTGATGTTTGTACTGCCTACTGTATACAGGCCACCAGGGAACCATACAGACTTTATTAAAGAATTTGAGTTAATGCTGGCTGCAGATAAAGTCCTAATTGTTGGTGATTTTAATATCCATGTTGATAATGAAACCGATTCGTTGGGATCAGCATTTATAGACATTCTAAACTCTATTGGTGTTAAAAAACACGTGTCAGGACCTACTCATTGTCGAAATCATACTCTAGGTTTAATACTGCCTCATGGAATTGATGTCAGTGGCGTTGAAATTTTGCAGCAGAGCGATGATATCTCAGATCATTATCTAGTTTCGTGTATATTCGAAACTAGATAATGTAGCTAAAGCTGTAAAGCCAACTCCTTGTTACAAATATGGTAGAACCATCACCTCGACCACAAAAGACTGCTTTATAAATAATCGTCCTGACTTATCTCAGTTCCTCAGCATATCCAATAGCTCAGAACAACTTGATGATGTAACAAACTATGGACTCTCTTTTCTAGCACTTTAGATACGGTTGCTCCTTTATGCTTAAGGAAGATTAAGGAAAAGAGTCCAACACCGTGGTATAATGAGCACACTCGCGCCCTAAAGAGAGCAGCCCGGAAAATGGAGCGCAGCTAGAGAAAAACTAAATTAGAGGTATTTTGTATTTCTTGGCAGGAAAATACTCTCTTACAGGAAAGCCTTAAAACTGCCAGATCTGCTGTAAGGTCTGTTATTGACTTTGTTTCATGTTCATGTTTCATGTCTTTTATTTTGAAGTTTAGTTATGGTTCCTGTTTGTGTCATGCTTCCCTTGCCCTCATGTCTTCATGCTATTGGTTCCCTTCTTCAATGTGTCACGTTCTGATTGGTTGTCATGTTCATTGTGTCATGTCCCCATTGGTTTGTTCTTGTCATGTGACCCTCATTGTTTGTATAAGAAGCCACGTCCTTGTCCTTGATTCTGGTCGTGTATTAATGTTGTAATCTGCTGTCGGTGAGTCTAGTCTGTTCATGCCTCGTCAAGTCAAGTCTGTCGATGTTTGGATTACGTTTGGCCAAGCCAGAGTCTGCTCACGTCATGCCTGCCAAGCCAGAGTCTGCTCACGTCATGCCTGCCAAGCCAGAGTCTGCTCACGTCATGCCTGCCAAGCCAGAGTCTGCTCACGTCATGCCTGCATCTGATCACGTCATGCCTGCCAAGCCAGAGCCTGCTCACGTCATGCCTGCCAAGCTAGAGTCTACAGGGCCTGAGTCCCCAGCCAAGATGGCCGCCACGCCTGAGTCCCCGGCCAAGATGGCCGCCACGCCTGAGTCCCCGGCCAAGATGGCTGCCACGTTAGAGCCTCTTCAAGCCACGGCTGTCACCAAAATTTCCCCAAAGGATTTTTTTGGGGGGGGCTATAGTACCCAAGCTCCTGCGGATGCGGAACTTGGGCCTGGACTGATTGCCAGTGTGATGGACCCACCACTGATGTCGGTGCGAGCAGCTGGCATCCCCAGGGCCTCAGCACTGGCTGTCACAGAGACTGTTCCCCTGACCTCAGTGCTTCCTGTTATGGCGGTCGCCATTTTGAGCGTGTGGGCTGCACACTGCTCTCCTGAGGCCTCTTCTGTCCACGAGTCTGCTCCAGAGGCCTCTCCTGTTCATGAGTCTTCTCCAGAGGCCTCATCTGTCCATGAATCTGCTCTAGTGCCTCCAGAGGTGGTGGCGTCCCCTGCAGAACCACCAGAGGTGGCGGCTTCCGCTGCAGAACCTCCCGAGGTGGTGGCGCCCACTTATGAACTCACGGTCTGTCCTGTCATGGCCAGGGAGGCCGTTCCTGAACTCACGGTCTGTCCTGTCACGGCCACGGAGGCCGTTCCTGAACTCACGGTCTGTCCTGTTACGGCCACGGAGGCCGTTCCTGAACTCACGGTCTGTCCTGTCACGGCCAGGGAGGCCGTTCCTGAACTCATGGTCTGTCCTGTCACGGCCAGGGAGGCCGTTCCTGAACTCACGGTCTGTCCTGTCACGGCCACGGAGGCCGTTCCTTAACTCATGGTCTGTCCTGTCACGGCCACGGAGGCCGTTCCTGAACTCACGGTCTGTCCTGTCACGGCCACGGAGGCCGTTCCTGAACTCACGGTCTGCCCTGTCACGGCCACTGAGCCCCCTGCTCTGCCTGCCCCGCCATGGCTCCCTGCTCTGCCTGCCCCGCCATGGCTCCCTGCTCTGCTAGTTCTGCCATTGCCCCATGATCCAGGCCCGCCTTTGCTCCATGCTTTAGGCCCTGTTCCCCTTCACGGGCCTGGCCCTCCATCCCTCCCCCCATTCTGCCTCTGCTCCACCACCCTCCTGGACTTTTTGGGGTCTAGTTATGGTTTTGTTTGGGCGTCAGGAGCCGCCCTTAGAGGGGGGAATATGTAAGGTCTGTTATTGACTTTGTTTCATGTTCATGTTTCATGTCTTATTTTGAAGTTTAGTTATGGTTCCTGTTTGTGTCATGCTTCCCTTGCCCTCATGTCTTCGATGCTATTGGTTCCCTTCTTCAATGTGTCACGTTCTGATTGGTTGTCATGTTCATTGTGTCATGTCCCCATTGGTTTGTTCTTGTCATGTGACCCTCATTGTTTGTATAAGAAGCCACGTCCTTGTCCTTGATTCTGGTCGTGTATTAATGTTGTAATCTGCTGTCGGTGAGTCTAGTCTGTTCATGCCTCGTCAAGTCAAGTCTGTCGATGTTTGGATTACGTTTGGATGTCACGTCTGTAAATAAACTGCACTTGGGTTCTAACTATGCTCGCCTCCAGTGGACTCTGTTACATCTGCTTACTTTACGTCTCCTTTAGACGAAAACAAACTGACTTTATGAACTACTTTACTTCCAAGATCGAAACTATTAGAGATAAAATTGTAACCATGCAGCTGTCAGCCACAGTATCACATCAGATAGTACGCTATAGATCCTCTGAGGAACAATTCCACTCATTCTCTTCTATTGGAAATGAAGAATTGTATAAACTTGTTAAGTCATCTAAAGTCAAGTCACCTTTATTTATATAGCGCTTTTAACAATACAGATTGTGTCAAAGCACTTAACAGTATCAAGAGGCAGCTAGCAGACGGTCGGTTTAGCCAGTCTGTCTGCTTCCTGATCTGGGCCCCAGTTAGTCAAGTATGAACTCTAAGACTATGTGCCAAATTTCTAGAGAGAAGAGCGGCACCACCCCAGGAGGGATGAACACCATCTCATTTCAACAGGTCAGGTCTGCCCCAAAAAACTCATCCAATTGTCTATAAAACCTATGATATTCTGCGGGCACCACTTAGACATCCAGCCATTGAGTGATGACAGTCTGCTATGAATCTCATCACCCCGGTAAGCAGGGAGGGGGCCAGAGCATATTACAGTGTCTGACATCGTACTTGCAAGTTCACACACCTCTTTAACATTATTTTTAGTGATCTCCGACTGGCGAAGTCGAACATCATTAGCGCCGGCGTGGATAAAAATCTTACTGAATTTACGTTTAGTATTAGCCAGCACTTTTAAATTTGCCAAGATGTCAGGCGCTCTGGCTCCAGGTAAACAATGGACTATGGTGGCTGGTGTCTCTATTTTCACGTTCCTTACAATAGAATCGCCAATAACTAGAGCACTTTCACCAGGTTTCTCAGTGGGTGCGTCACTGAGTGGGAAGAACCTGTTTGATGTTCTGATCGGAACGGAAGAGCGGTGTTTTGACCCGCGACTAGGCCGCCTCACTGTCACCCAGTTGCCCTGCTGCGGGGGCGCTAACGTTACTGGAACCGAACAATGTACAGGAGTCCCTGAGCTAATCACATCCAAAGCAGTATCTACAGCCCTCACATTCTTACTGTCCTCAACTAAAGTTTGGATGCGTGTCTCTAGTTCTAAAACCTTCTCTGTCAGCCTAACTATTTCCCTACATTTATCACATGTGAATCCCTCATCGCTGACAGAGAGAGATAAACTATACATGTGGCAAACTGTGCAAATAGCAATAGCAGGAGAAGAAGCCATTACTCACCGTGATTGATGAATGATATCAACTTAACTTACCACTTACCACTGTTGTTTGATGAACACGTGAAAAACGGAGCGAGAGAGAAATGAAAACGGAGTGATTAAAAAGAAAACAATAATAGGCGCGAATAGCAACGCGAATGGAACCGCGAGTGATAAGCTAACCGGCTAGCGAATGCTAACGCGCTACACTCGCGGTTTTAAAAGCGAGCGATCAGATTAGTTTGATAGATAATACCAGAAATATGGTGGGAATTAAGTTATATATTATTACTTTAAACAACAGATAGTGAAAGTAAGGTAAATATTCAATAAAAAGCGGAGCTACAATCGAAAACCTCTCAGCAGTACAGCAGTACAACAGACAGGAACAGAAGCAATCAAGATCAAGAACAGCTAAACAGCTGGTTTTATCTAAACAACCTGTATGTTAGACCCTGTTCCATCTAAGCTCCTAAAAGAGGTGCTTCCAGAAGTAATAGATCCTCTTTTGACTATTAACTCAATGTCATTAGGATATGTCCCTCAAACCTTCAAAAAACACAACTTGACCCCAAAGAATAATTTAATTACAGACCGATTTCGAATCTCCCTTTTCTGTCAAAGATATTAGAAAAGGTAATATCATCACTACTATGATCCTTCTTAGAGAAAAATGCTATATGTGAGGATTTCCAGTCAGATTTTAGACCATTTCATAGTACCGAGTAGTGTTGCCAGATTGGATGGACGATTTCCCACCCAAAAGCTCACAAAAACCCGCCCAAAAACCACCCAAAACTTTAACTGTCAAAATAATGTGATATAATGTAAATCAAGGTTAAGTGCTATTTTTAACTCCTTATAACAAAATAATGATGGCAAAATAATATAAATATAATGCTAGATAAATTTCCCATGGATCAAATCGGGGCATATACGTTAAAGAGAACTACCAAATATGATTAAAATATGCAGACACTGTCAAAACGGCAATCAAGAAATTAACCGATACCCTCGAAAAACGCATGCATCATTTTCAATGTCAACAGTCAGAATTTAAATGCAAAAAAAGTGCCCAATAGAAGTGATCAGAAATAGCAATGTAATTATAGGTATTTCACACTCGTTCATGCACACACCATGACAGTCAAAACTGTGTAATTCTGTATGATAATCCGACAAAAGAGAAATTTAACAACAACAATAATGCTCTTACTTTCGTGTCGCTCTATAACTTCACACAGAACTAAGTCTTCCGTGAAGTTCATATTGAACATAATATAGAACTTTGCACAGTCAAAACTAACAAGTCCAGCAGCTTTAAAGGATATGCCAATCTGGACCGTTTAAAAGATGAAAGACAGGATCGTATAGATATAAATAGATTTTTATTAAATAATTTAACTGTGCTGATTTCGGAGTTGCAGTGATATAGCCTTCGTGTTATCTCCCTCAACAGGTGTAATTCACGTTTTGAGAGTTAAAACACTCTCCACTCTTTACCATCGAACTTATATATAGGCATTATGATCACTTACAGTTAGATCCTTTATGGTGCTAAAAACCCGTCGCTCATGAATCATCACGTCTGTCTGCTGATCCCTAGTGATTGGCTAAAAGTGCGGCCGCGACGTCAACATCAGCACCAGTCGTCTTTGCAGTGTGTGTGTGTGCGTGTATGTTTAGTAACGTTGTGATGACTGATTGGATGCATGCAGTAGACTTGGGCTTGTTTGTTAACCAATTAGCCTATACAATTTATATGTTTTGAAAACCACCAAACTGACGAAAAACCAGCCCAAATTTTGTCCACCCGCCCAAGCCAATATTTACCCGCACAATCAAATTCAAAACCGCCCAATCTGGCAACACTGGTACAGAGACTGCTCTCATTAGAGTTACAAACGACCTGCTCTTATCATCTGATCGTGGTTGTATCTCTCTATTAGTGCTACTGGATCTTAGCACCGCATTTGACACTATCGTCCACAACATTTTTTTAAACAGATTAGAAAATTATGTTGGCATTAGAGGAAGTGCACTGGCATGGTTCAAATCGTACTGTAGTTATCGTACGGCAGTAAATTAAGAGGTATCATACCAATCACAAGTGCAGTATGGAGTACCTCAAGGCTCAGTACTAGGCCCCTTACTTTTCATGCTTTACATGTTACCCTTGGGAGATATCATCAGGAAACTTGCCGTTAGCTTTCACTGTTATGCTGATGATACTCAGCTCTATGAGTTATGAGTTCTCTTCACGACCCAATGAAACATACCAATTTGCAAAACTAACGGAATGCATAGTTGATATCAAAAACTGGATGACTAGCAATTTCTTACTAGTAAATTCTGAAAAAACAGAGGTGTTAATTATTGGACCAAAAACTTTTGCATGTAATAACCTAGATCACTGTCTAATACTTGATGGCTGCTCTGTAAATTCTTCGTCATCAGTTAGGAACCTAGGCGTACTTTTTGATCGCAATCTTTCCTTCGAAAAACATGTTTCTAGCATTTGTAAAACTGCATTTTTCCAACTTAAAAGTATATCTAAATTACGACCTATGCTCTCAATGTCAAATGCAGAAACATTAATTAATGCGTTCATGACCTCGAGGCTAGATTATTGTAATGCTTTATTGGGTGGTTGCTCTGCACGTTTAATAAACAAACTCCAGCTGGTTCAAAATGCAGCAGCTAGAGTTCTTACTAGAACCAGGAAGTATGACCATATTAGCCCGGTTCTGTCAACACTGAACTGGCTCCCTATTAAACATTGTATACATTTTAAGATCTTACTAATTACCTATAAGGCCCTGAATGGTTTGGCACCTCAGTATTTGAGTGAGCTCTTATCACACTACAGTCCTTCAAGTCCGCTGCGATCTCAAAACTCTGGCCATTTGATAATACCTAGAATATCAAAATCAACTGCGGGCGGGAGATAGTTTTCCTATTTAGCGCCCAAACTCTGGGAAAATCTACATAACACTGTTCGAGAAGCAAACACACTCTGTCAGTTTAAATCTAGATTAAAGACCCATCTCTTTAACCTGGCTTACACATAATACACTATCGCATTTCTATAATTCAAATCCGTTAAAGGATTTGTAAGACCTTGGGGGAGGTAGAACGCACACACATCTGAACATAATGGCAAGCACATTCCTGAATTCAGATTTCCTGCCATAAAACCTAGTTATCTGAAGAGACTGTTAAAACAAGGAGGAATTGGAGGAGAGCATCGTGAATGTGGTTAAAACAGGACTTCACTTGTTTATTATCACTTAACCATCATTTAACCAGGATGGAACGAGGACCACTAGGTCTGGACTTGGCCTGGGATGATCCTTAAAGCAGTAACTCAATGATGGTATCAAGAACAAAGGCTGTTTTACGAAGAGTCCGAATGTTGAGGTTTTACAGACACTGCCCCAAAGTGACTTTATGACCTCCCATCCTCCCAGGACATGGCAAGGATATGTGCCTTTCATTTCTTTAACCGAACAAAGACTCAAACTTTTATAAAGTGTTCCAAAAGACAATTAATACCTGTTGCTGTTATCAAAAGCAATATATACAATATATTTTACAAAATATATCAATGTGTATTTTATGTCATTTATAAGCTGACTGTCATTGTAATCAATGGTATGTTTTTATAATCTTTTGAGGCATAATTTTCTCCCGTAAAGTGAGAACTACACTTATAGCATCATATACATGATGTGTTGTTTCTAATCTTTAAATAGAACCCTTTTTAGTTAGTTTTAGCATGAAAGCTATTAATGTATGTCGAATACCTTATGTTTGGTTTCATATTAACGGTCAGGACAAATGCAAGAATTTGGTGTGCATGGGAAGTTAATATTGAGTATAATAATGTGTGATTAGAACATGTTAAAAGATATTTTCTTCATGTGACGAAATAACTAAGCAGATACATTTACTGCATGGAAAATGAGCCGTGTAGGTGGACCTCCGGCCAGAGGGACAACCTGGTTGGTGGAAGCCTCTGGGGGTTGAACGGAAGGCCTCTGACGTCAGTCCCTTTTAAAAAGCGGATCCCCGCTCTCTTTTATCTCTCTCTCGTTCTGCTCGGAAATCGCGCACTCCTTTGAAACTGGGACACCAACCAAAAGCTCGCAGCCTGTAACATCTAGGCCGAGTTAAGACTGAAGCTACGCGAAAGGAACTTCAACATCTAAAGCCATAAGAAATCGAAACAGACTTCCTTGAAGCATTAAGCAACACCGAGCAACCAAAGCAACAACCGAGGGGCATCCCCAAGAGTGACGCAACGACAACGACACGCGGGGTTTCCAACATCCGGGAAACGCGGGGTTTCCTCGATCAGTGACCATTTCAACTTAAAAGCAAGGTATCAAACAACCTTTATTCTGCTGAACTGGTCGTATCTATCTCTAAGGTAAAATTAAGATAGTTCTCCATTTGATGATCGACACGGGTAAAATCGTGTGGAAGTAGAACAGTGCTAGATTGTAATCATTCTCAATTAAATTCATTGCCGGTGTGTATGTGTGTGTGTATGTATTTTGTTTTATGTTATTTAGCTTAGTTCATGTATTGTAGTAAGATAGCAAATAAACTCTTGTTGATTTATAGAGAAGTGTTCTGTGTTCTGTTGTGAAATATTCAAATCAAATTAGCTCAGATCGCGTTACCTATGCTAATAACTGTCATACGGTTATTTAAATAATTCTGTATTCTGGTGGCCACAAGAATAAACAGAATTTATCAGATATACTGACAACTCGCTGGACGAGTGTTAAATAAGGACGTTTTGATTAATACCAATTGATCATATCCATATCAAATCATAAGATCCCCTAAAGCTAAAATAAAGCTTAAACAAAAGAGCTAAATTAAACAATGTAAATGATTAATTCGTTACAGATTGTTAGGCTGCATTAATTAGGTCAACCGGAACCGGGAACACTTCCCATAACACCCGATGTACTTGTTACATCATTAGAAGAATGGCATCTACGCTAATATTAGTCTGTTTCTTTCTTATTCCGAGGTCACCGTAGCCACACAGATCCAGAGTGTATCCAGATCAGATGGTCACTGCAGCCACCCGGATCCAGTCCATATCCAGATCAGATGGTGGATCAGCACCTAGAGATGACCTCTACAGCCCTGAACGTCAGCAGAGACCAGGACAACTAGATGAGCCCCAGAGACTGATCCCCAGTGAAGACCATGTCTCTTAGACGGCCATCGGGACAAGACCATAGGAACCAGATGAGTCCTTTGCAAAATCTGACTCTGCTGCAGCCTAGATTTAAACTGCTGATTTTGTCTGGCCAGAGGGGAATGACACTATTTCGACACACTATTTCCTCGTCTAAATACTGTAAAGCTGCTTTGACACAATTTGCATTGTTAAAAGCGCTATACAAATAGTGACTTGACTAATCCACACACAACAGAAATGTAGACCCACCGTCATAAAAAACGTCCGTGCAAATTTTCTCCCATGGTCATCCAGGTAATGCATGTGGCAACATTGGTTCTCTCGGTTTGTTATTCTTCTCATTAGAAACCATGCATTTCAAGTCAAGTTCAAGTTGAGCTTTATTGTCATTCCGCTACATGTGGGGACATACAGTGGAATGAAATGTCGTGCCTCACGGGTCCATGGTGCTACATAAATACAGACATGCAACAATGAAGTAAAACACTATAAACCTATCCACAACTAACCTACTGACAGATTTTGACTAAGTTTACTATATATAAATGTTTACCCTATACAACTAAAGATAAAGATAAAAATACAAACTATACAAACTATGCGAATGCTTCATATGAATATTGTACATGTGCAGAGAGAAACATTGTGAGTCAAGCAGCTAGCTGGGGAACAGTACAAGATGATTTGTAGTAGTGCATGAGCATGTAAACATACATCTATTGCTGAGTCTTTTGTGGGATTGTGTACACATAGCAGTGTTAGGAAAAGTGTCTAGTGCATAGAGGAGAGTGTGTTACTACAGGTGGTTTGTACAGGCCCACTCACCTGTGTGTAGCACACTTGTATTGCACAAAATAAAAAAAGTTCACAGTTTTTTTCTTTGGTGTGGTAAGGTTGGGGGGGGGGGGTGGAGAGGGGGGGGGGGGGTCCATGTTTCAGGAGGTAGGGGTTTGCATGGGGTTTCAGAGGGGGGCAGGGTGATCTGAGTTAAGGGCTCTCACAGCCTGGGGGAAAAAACTGTTAAGCAGTCTGGCGGAGCGGGCTCTGATGCTCCGGTACCGTCTTCCTGATGGTAGGAGCTGGAAGAGACTGTGGGAGGGGGTGGTCTCTGTGCAACACGATGCTGTTGGTTTTGCTGGAGCATTGTGCAAGGAAAATATCCAGGATGGATGGGAGAGGGGCACCGATGATCTTTGCAGCTGTGTTCACTGTCCGCTGGAGGGTCTTGCGGTCAGCAGCACTGCAGTTCCCGTACCAGACAGTGATGCAGCTGGTCAGCACACTCTCAATGGTGCCCCTGTAGAATGTGGTGAGGATGGGTGGTGGGAGACTTGCTCTTTTCAGCCGGCATAGAAAGTGTAGGCGCTGTTGTGCCTTCTTGGAGAGTGACATGGTGTTGGTGGTCCAGGTGAGATCCTCCGTGATGTGCACCCCCAGGAATTTAGTGCTGCTGACTCTCTCCACAGTCGCGCTGTCAATGGTCAGTGGGGGGTGGTCAGTGGAGTTCCTCCTCCTGAAGTCCATCACAACCTCCTTTGTCTTCTCCACATTGAGGGACAGATTGTTAGCGCCACACCATTCAGCCAGCTGTGCCACTTCCTCTCTGTAGTGCGTTTCATCGTTGTTGCTGATGAGACCTACCACTGTTGTGTCATCAGCAAACTTGATGATGTGGTTGGAGCTGAACTTGGCAGTGCAGTCATGGGTCAGCAGCGTGAAGAGCAGCGGGCTGAGCACACAGCCTTGTGGGGCACCTGTGCTCAGTGTGGTAGTGCTCGAGGTGTTGTGGCCGACACGGACTGACTGAGGTCTTCCGGTTAAAAAGTCCAGGATCCAATTACAGAGGGAATTGTTAAGGCCCAGCAGGTTTAGTTTATTTATGAGCTGTTGTGGGATTATTGTGTTGAATGCCGAGCTGAAGTCAATGAACAGCATTCTAACATAGGAGTCTTTGTTTTCTAGGTGGGTAAGAGCCAGGTGGAGGGTGGAGGAATTGCATCGTCCGTAGAGCGGTTTGGACAGTATGCAAACTGGAACGGATCGAGTGTGTTGGGGAGGCTGTTTTTGATTTTTTGCATGACTAACCTCTCAAAGCACTTCATCATGATTGGAGTCAGTGCTATGGGACAGTAGACAGGACACAGGTGATTTATTTGGTACCGGTATGATTGTTGTGGATTTTAGACATGTGGGGACGACCGCCTGGCTCAGCGAGGTGTTGAAGATATCTGTTAGGACATCCGTCAGCTGTGCAGCACAGTCTTTCAGTACGCGGCCAGGTATGTTGTCAGGACCCGCAGCCTTTCGTGGGTTAATCCTGGATAGGGTCTTTCTTACGTCGGCTGCAGACAGACAGAGCGCCTGGTCATTGGGAGGTGTGGGCAGTTTTTGTGCAGGTGTGTCGTTCTACATTTCAAACCATGAATAAAAGTGGTTGAGTGTATCTGGGAGGGATGGATCATCATCACAGGCCTGTGGCGGGGGCTTGTAGTCAGTGATGATCTGAATGGATTGCCACAGGCTCCGTGTGTCTCTGCTGTCTGTGAAGTGATTATTGATTTTTTGAGCATGTGACCGTTTTGCAGCTCTCTTCATCTCTGGTTTTTAGCAGCCCACGAACCTCTGCTGTCATCCACGGCTTTTGGTTTGCACGTGCGTTGATGGTCTTAGTGACTGTCACATCATCCATGCACTTTTTGATGTAAGCAGTCAGTTTCAGTGTACTCCTGCAGGTCTGTGTGGTTGTTGTAGGTGGCCGCCTCTTTAAACATGTTCCAGTCTGTACACTGAAAGCAGTCCTGTAGTGTTGAAGTAGCATTCTCTGGCCAAATTGTGATGAGTTTTTGAACCGGTTTGGCGAGTTTCAGAAGTGGTCTATATGCTGGGATTAGCATAACAGGGATGTGGTCTGAGTACCCAAGGTGGGGACAGGGTACAGCCTTGTAAGCGTTCTTTACGGTTGTGTAAACAAAGTCCAGCGTATTATTTCCCCTTGTTGCAAAGTTTACATGTTGGTAGAACTTTGGCAAAACTGTCTTTAAATTTGCGTGGTTGAAGTCACCGGCTATGATGAAAAAGCCGTCAGGGTTATTTGTTTGTTGTTCACTGATGGCGCTATACAGTTCATGAAGCGCATCCTTAGCATTTGCACACAGTGGAATGTAAACCGCGACCATAACAATGGCCATGAACTCCCGCGGCAGATAGAACGGTCGGCACTTCACAAACATAAACTCCACTAGTGATGAGCAGTGTTTTGATAATACCGCATTGTTACACCATTCTTTGTTGAAATAAACACACAAGCCTCTTACCAGAAAGTGTTGTGTCTCTGTCCGATCGGTAGCATGTTAGCCTGTTCAACTGAATGGCGGAGTCCGGGATGTTGTCATTTAGCCATGTTTCAGTGAAAACAAACACACAACAATCCCTTGCCTCATGCTGTGTAGACCGACTGAGTTGAATTAAGTCCAGTTTGTTTTCCAGAGAGCGAACGTTTGAGAGCATGAGTGTTGGAAGAGCCGGTCTTGTGGGATTAGCTCTTAGCCTCGCTCGTATACCTCCACGCTTACCGCACTTCCGTCCTCTCTCACAACTCTTGCGACGCTGCCTTGTGCGGGTAGCATCAGTAGGCGAGTCCGCTTTCTCGAGGTCCAGCTCCAGCAGTAAACAAAGGCCTCGTACCTTCTCAGTAGCCACCGGCGCGAGTTGGTGTTTGTACGCGTTGCCGATATCCAAAAGGCATCGGCGATCATATATGTGTTTTGGAGGGATTTCCTTATGAGTTAGCGGTAAATTTACACTATTTGGAGACAAACAGACGACAATAAAAGACATAAAAGCACCGTCTTTGGGACCTGGAGCAGCCGCAGCGTCTGAACGTGCCGCCATCTTGGATCCTAAGGATCTGTAAAACCTTGGAGCAAAGTCACACACACACACATTTTAACAGGACATTCCTGAGCAGAAACTAAGGAGTTTTCCCCCGTCCCTTATCAGGACAGTTGCCCTGTCCTGTCCTTTGAGAGCCGCCTGAGACCCATAAAACAAAGACAGATTTGTGGAAGAAATCTGGAACGTATTTAAAACAGGACTTTACCGTGGCTTCATATCAACTAACCATCGTTCATCCAGGATGGAACGAGAACCACTAGGTCTGGACTTGGTCTGGGATGATCCTTAACGCAGCAATTCAATGATTTTTATCAACAAGAAAGACTTTTACGAGAAGAAGTCTGAATGCTGAAGTTTTACAGATACAGCCCCAAAGTGACTTTATGACCTCCCGTCCTCCCAGGACATTGCAAGGATATGTGCCTTTCATTTCTTTAACAGAACAAAGACTCAAACTTTTATAAAGTGTTCCAAAAAGACAATTGATAGTAATCACTACTGCTATTCAAGCTATATAATCAAAAGCAATATATATATTATATTTACAATATATATATAGTCAGGCTGCATTTTATGAAATGAAAGTAAGCTTGCTGTGTTATTGGAATCTATGGTATTTTTGTGTAATCTTTGGAGGTATAATTTTCTCCTGTAAAGTGAGTACTACACTTATAGTACTACACTTATATGCCCGATGTGTTGTTTTAATCTTTAATTTGAACCCTTTTGTGTGTCTTAGCAGGAAAACTATTAACGTGTAGGAAATATGCTGAATTTGGTTTCATTTTAACGGCCATGATAAATGCAACAAGTTGGTGTAAATGAGAGTTGACTCTTCTGATCCTAATGTATGATTATAACACATAGAAATCTGCCAGGATATTTTCTTCATGTGACAAAATAACTAAGCAGATAAACTCACTGCATGGAAAATGAGCCATGTAGGCGGAGCTCCGCCCTTCAAGACCTATTTCATTGGAAGAGCATCGAGTGGGAGGGACCGAAATCTCCGGTCTAAAACTGACTCCCAGCAGCTGCTCTTGGTTCTGCTCGCGCTACTCTGCTTGAAAATCGCGCTTCTTGGAGCTGCTCCAAGAGAGCTCTCAGCCATTAACATCTGGCCAAGCTTTGAACCAACACTTAGTCAAATCTCTGAAGAAACCCTTGAAAGTCTGAAGCAACGGAACTCAAGGAAGAACTCAAGAGCATCAAACAACACGGAGCAGCCAAACCAACAGAAGGACATCCCCAGAGTGACGTCACGCGAGAGGACACGCGGGGTTCCCTCAACCAGCCAGGAAACAAAACGACAGATCAGCATCATTTCAACTTAAAAGCAGGTATCAAACAAAACCTCTATTCGGCTGAATCGTGGTGTATCTATCTCTAAAGTAAAATTAAGAGAGTTCTCCATTTGATGATCGACACAGGTAAAATCGTGTGGAAATAGCAGAACAGTGCTAGATTGTAATCATTCTCAATTAAATTCATTCTATATGCGCGTGTGTATGTATGTATTTTGTTTTATGTTATTTAGCTTAGTTCATGTATTTTAGTAAGATAGCAAATAAACTCTTGCTTGATTTATAGAGAAGTGTTCTGTGTTTTGTTTGCTCAGATAACGTTACCTAAGCTAATAACTGTCATACGGTTATTTAAATAATTCTGTATTATTATATCGTGGCCACGAGAATAAACAGAATTTCTCAGATATACTGAAATCTAACAACTCGCTGGACGATTGTTAAATAAGGTATAAGTTGGACGTTTTGATTAATACCAATTGATCATATCGATATCAGACTTTAAGATTCCCTAAAGCTAAAGTAAAGCTTAAACCAAAGAGCTAAATTAAACAATGTAAAAGGGATAAAAAATCATTACAGGATCCTTGGATTTGGACACTGTCTCTTCTATTTGTGTCAACATATTTGGCCAATACATAATGTCTCTTCCTCTAGCTTTAAACTTCACAGTTCCGAGGTGAGACTCATGTATTTTACTGAGCATTTCTTGTCTGAGCTGCTGTGGAACAATCAGCTTATTGGCCTTGAATAATATACCATCAGCATAGTGATTTCCTCTCTGAATGTCCAGTAGGGTTGAACTGATCTCAGTAGTGCAGATCTCTCTTTCGATCATATACTATGGCCAGGAGCTCTTTTTCTATTTGTGCATATTTACGCTGACAGTCACTCAGGGCTCTAGACCCATATGCCACTGGCCTTCCTTCTTGCAAGATAACAGCACTGATTCCTTCTGAGCTTGCATCCACAGACAGTGTTACAGGCTTTCTAACATCATAGGACTTTAATGTTGGACTGTGAGTAATCATCTGTTTCAGTTTCTCAGTGCTTCTGTCCTGAGCATCTTCCCAGTGCCATGCTGTGTCTTTCTCCAGCAGTTTTCTCAATGGTGCACTGATGTCAGACAAGTTGGGATTAAATTTTGCCAAATACTGAACCATCCCCAGAAATCTTTGCAGCTCCTGTTTGTTCTATGGTGTAGGTAGCGGAGTTACTGCTCTAATCTTTTCTTCATCTGGCTTAAGTCCCTGAGCACTGAGGATATGTCCAATGTATTTAATTTCTTTCATTCTGATTTTGCAAATCAAATCACTTTTATTGTCACATCACAGCACATGTGCCTTGATGAGTGAAATTCTTGAGAGCGTGCTCCATACAGTGCAGAAACTATTAACATATAGACAGTACCATTACCTACTTACAGACTTATACAGACAATGTGCAATATACACATACATATACTCAGTACACACAGTGTACTGTTAGACGTACTTAGTTATCAATACACATTATACACCGAATGTACACATTCTACATTATGTACACATATATACATACACAGTAATATGCAAAGGTGCAGTAGATTGTACATATGCTGGATACGCAAATGTCATGTATGTGCATTGGATGGTATCCAGTGGTAGCAGATAGATTGTTGTATTAATGCAGTGTGTACGTGTAGTCCAGTTTGAACTGTGGAGTTAAAGTGCAGTGCGTGGCATATCGTAAAGTGGGAGTGTGCTGTAGGGTGTATTAGTTCTGACTGTTCATTAGCCTGATAGCCTGAGGGAAAAAGCTATCCCTCAGTCGGCTAGTGCGGCATCGGATGCTGCAGAGACGTTTTCCTGAGGGCAGCAGAGAGAACAATCTGTGGGACGGGTGGCTGGAGTCATTGGTGATCCTCCGGGCTTTCCTTATACACCCCCTGGTGTAGATATCCTGGAGGGAGGGAAGCTCACCTCCAACAATGTGGCGGGCAGTTCGCACAACCCTTTGCAGAGCTTTGCGGTTGCCAGCGGTGCTGTTTCCAAACCAGGCGGTGATGCAGCCGGTCAGGATGCTCTCCACAGTGCAGGTTGAAAGATGATGATGTTACAATGGATGTGTTGATTGTGCATAAATTCAAACTTTCTTGATCCAGCTTGATTTGCCAGAAGCCTTTATTTGGATCAAGTACTGAGAAGTACTTGTATTCTTGAGACTACCTCTTCCACAGTTAGCATAGGACAGGGGTCGGCAACCGAGCCGAGCCGCATGCAGCTCTTTCATTCCTCTGCGGTGGCTCCCTGTAGTGTGGGTGTACAATACGTGGGGGAGGTGTCCCACTGACTTTTAATACAACCTAAACTCTTCCCCTGCACTTTTTCTCGGTCAAGTGTGTTAAAGTAGAGGTTTTCAAGGGCCAATGTGAATAAATATAGATTTAAATTGAGAAGATAGTCACGTCATTTTGGATACGTTTTATTCGTATCCAAAACTATGTGAAAATCATGGAGCGCTGAAGACTCTCATGCGCTGTATGTCTCGTTCATACTCGAAGCCGGAGGACGCTCTCGAGCAGAAAGTCCAAAATGGACCCATGAGAAGTAATAACTTTTGACAGGCATCCAGCTATCTCTGCAGCTAAGCTGAATAACAAGCTTAAAACTTAACT
Source organism: Aspiorhynchus laticeps (assembly GCA_023376895.1). NCBI lineage: Eukaryota > Metazoa > Chordata > Actinopteri > Cypriniformes > Cyprinidae > Aspiorhynchus > Aspiorhynchus laticeps. The sequence continues at coordinate 42,809 of JALXFT010001134.1, forward strand.
GATGAAACGTGAAGACGATATGGTTTGTGTTTTTCAAGTCTTCTCCAGGTAATAAATATGAATGATACAATGGTAATTGACAGAATTAATTACAGTACAGAAACTATAAAAATTTTCTGCCTTATTCTGTGATAAAAATGGAAAAAGTGTTTGTAGTGTGTGTATATATACTGATTGTACAATCATAACCAAAAAAATTGTCATTAGTAAAATATTTATCAAAAATATTATAGAAGACAAATGATTGGTTATTGTTCAGCAGTGTATTTTATTTCTTAGCCAATTAAAAGTAAGACTTTTTTGTCAATTTATACATGCATACATAAATAAATATTATACTTATTATTACTGCATTTGACATTTCTGTCCCCCTCACTTCTGAAATGATTGCTGCTCCCCTGCCCTGTAACATAACCAGTGTTGGGCACGTTACTTTAAAAAAGTAATTAGTTATAGTTACTAGTTACTTCTCACAAATAGTAATTGATTTAGTAACTGAGTTACATCATTATAAAAGTAACTAATTACCAGGGAAAGTAACTATTGCGTTACTTTTTTTTTTTTAAATGTTCAAATGTCAAATAACATGGATAGTAGTCTATATCCGGCAGCTTATGTCAAAATTGATTGATGGCTTTGACCTTTGTGACCTTTCCCCCTCCCCCACGCGGCCCAGCCACATTGTGACCACCCACGTTGTGTTGACCCCTCAAATGAGATCCAGATGTTGCAATCGTCATGCGTGAAATTCCCATGTTTGTACGTGGATGAGTTTTGTTGTTGTACTTGTCCATTCGGTGACGGGAGATAAAATGAAGCCCTGAGGAATGTTTTGAAGATGTTATGCTCATCCGGTGGGGGTTTGCCCGTCTGTGGACCACGTGTCCGGTTGCTTTTCAAGGCGCTCTCTCTCTCTCCCTCTCCCACTCCCTCTCCCTCTCTATCTCTATGGGATTTTCTCTATGAGAAAAAACAATAATGAACAAGCAATATTAAAAAGTAAAGGAAATTTAAGAGAGGAAATTAAGAGAGCAGTTTTAAGACACACCAGCGCTCACACATATATTCTGTTGTATGAAAAGAATTTAAATAAAATAGGCTATCAATGAGAAGGGATAAAAATGTTTAGCTTAATGAATAAAATGGTTAAAAAATATAAATTGCCCTACATTTTCCAAGAGCAAAAGTTTTCCTCCTTATGCGAGGATGACTATTCTTTGAGTGAAATGATTACAAAAAAAAATGGTCACTTTAATTCTGTCTCTCTCTCTCTCTCTCTCTCTCTCTCTCTCTCTCACACACACACACACACACATTTGCGTAGTCATCTAAAACGGCGATATTACACAGAATCCTGATGTTTTTATCTACAGATAATTATACATGTTACAACCATCACGGAAAACATTACATCTTAGAAAATAAATAAATAATTCACGTGCTTTATAAGTAATTTACTCATGGGCTCAATAAAATGTTCCCTCTCGCTCTCTCTCTGAGAGGACACTTGCCCCCACACCATAGGTTAAACAAGTAGGCTACACAGACACACATTCAATCGTCAGAGTCTTACTCTCGTCTTTTAAAATAAATAAGGGTAAGGGATATAGTGGACTCAACATGTCCGGGCATGTTTTATGGAGTATTTTCATATACATATTTCAGTTCAGTTCATGTTTATTTGTATATTTGTATTTGTATCACAGACATTTGAGTTTCTACATTATATTTAGAACCTTTAATATTTATATTAACATTATATTAATGCATTTTATACCGTATCATCCCCTTAACCCACCCATCAGAGTAAACTTTCTGCATTTTATATTTTCATAGAACTCATTTAGTATAATGTAAAAAGCTGTTATGATCGTGGGACAATTATTTGGAGTATTACTACACTCCATAGACACTCCATGACATATTTTTTTACTGTACTCCTTCCAAAATTTTTAATAAATATTGTTTTTAAGCGATCTAAATTATGAGGACTCAAGAAGTTTAATCATAAACCACACTGTTATATCAGAGTAATACCCATGTCATTAAACAAATTTGTGTTCTGATAAATCATACAAACATTTCAAGCTAAAGAGAGACTTGCCTCTATTTTAAAGAATGTGGAAATATTTAATTATATGACAGCTTGTTACTACCATGTTACTAAAGCAAATCATTCATCATTATTTTAAAACAAGTATTCGATATGTAGTTTATTGAACTTATAAAACACATCCTAGTAACAAACATGTTACAGCAAAGCAAACCATTTATCACACATTTTAAACAAGTTTTTTCATTTTTTTCACTAACCACACATAAATGCTGTTTTTTTAAACCACAAACATGTGTGTTCAAGCTACTGGCATATTATTGTAGCCAAGTTTGTGCTGAATACAGTATAATCAGACTTTAGACTATTAATATGCTTTTTAGATTCTGAAAAACACCAATGTCAGGGACATGACAAAATTTCTACAGGGGACCCCAAAACCCTTCTGATCCAGAGGGTTAAAGAAGGTGGTAATACATATATAATTATATATGACAGCATGTTACAAAGGCAATTCATTCATCATACATTTTAAACACACATTCAACATTTATTTAAGTTTATTGAAACTTATAAAACACATAATTATCTTATTTTAAAGACGTTAATAAATAAGTTTGATTATATGTAACATACTATATAAACATTTACAAGTCTTAGGCGATAATAAAATGTCTTACATTTTTTTCTGTGAACAATGATGTCCATTCTGTGAATTAAAGATTTCCAATTTTTTTTTTTAAATAAAATAAAATAAAAAGTTTAAGTTATAAACATTATTAAATATAAACAAAACTCACAGCTCATCTTTAGGAATCTCCAATGTGAAACTGCAGGGTCTGCCTCAGACCCTGACAGACAAGGGAGGATGAGGGGTCGAGTTACAGACCAGATGGTCTGAGATGTTATTCTGTTTTTTTTTTCTCTAAGTGAATGTTATGGCCGTGTTAATAATGATTTCAAAGCCTAATCTTAAGACTTTAAATAAACATTTGGTAGAATCCTGTGGTTTTTGCTTAAATTTCAACTAAAGTATAATTTATATCAGATTTATTTCACATTAAACACTTCAGCATCTTTAAAAAGGTTCTTATTTTAAGTATCATCTCCAATGTTTTAATCCCCTCACACACGCGATAAAACATTTAGCCAAAGTCTTTCTGTATGTTTTAAAAAAATAAACTAGCAATATTTTAAAAAGGTTCCATATGTGGGTCTTATTTAAGTTTTATTTTTTTAGAAAATTTTATATTGAATTTATTTCAAGGCATATTACTGCTTAAAAGGCTAAATAATTTTTTATTTTTTTTTAGAAAGTGACCATATCTTAGAGTATTAGTCTACTGGGGTGAGCCTGTAGCTATGATCTAGTGCTACCAGATACGAGAAAAGACTTTCCAAAAACATCCATGATGCCACGTGTAATCCAAGCGTGTAATCCAAAGAAGCGTGTAATTCTTTGGATTACACGCTTGAATTAAGCAGCACATGCGAGGAGGATCTTCAGTGATTAATGGCCTCTCCTGAGAATATTTCATTGCACTTTAAAAAAAAAAAACACAGTACAAGCTAATTGAATGTCCGACAGTATGAGAGGCCATTAATCACTGAAGATCCTCCTCGCATGTGCTGCTTAATTTAAGCGTGTAATCCAAAGAATGCACGTCGTGGCGTCATGGATGTTTTTGGAAAGTCTTTTCTCGTATCTGGTAGAACTAGATCATAGCTACAGGCTCACCCCAGTAGACTAATACTCTAAGATATGGTCACTTTTTAAAAAAAAATAAAAAATTATTTAGCCTTTTAAGCAGTAATATGCCTTGAAATAAATTCAATATAAAATTTTCTAAAAAATAAAACTTAAATAAGACCCACATATGGAACCTTTTTAAAATATTGCTAGTTTATTTTTTTAAAACATACAGAAAGACTTTGGCTAAATGTTTTATCGCGTGTGTAAGGGGATTAAAACATTGGAGATGATACTTAAAATAAGAACCTTTTTAAAGATGCTGAAGTGTTTAATGTGAAATAAATCTGATATAAATTATACTTTAGTTGAAATTTAAGCAAAAACCACAGGATTCTACCAAATGTTTATTTAAAGTCTTAAGATTAGGCTTTGAAATCATTATTAACACGGCCATAACATTCACTTAAAGAAAAAAAAAACAGAATAACATCTCAGACCATCTGGTCTGTAACTAGACCCCTCATCTTCCCTTGTCTGTCAGGGTCTGAGGCAGACCCTGCAGTTTCACATTGGAGATTCCTAAAGAGGAGCTGTGAGTTTTGTTTATATTTAATAATGTTTATAACTTAAACTTTTTATTTTATTTTATTTTAAAAAAAAATTGGAAATCTGTAATTCACAGAATGGACATCATTGTTCACAGAAAAAAATGTAAGACATTTTATTATCGCCTAAGATTTGTAAATGTTTATATAGTATGTTACATATAATCAAACTTATTTATTAACGTCTTTAAAATAAGATAATTATGTGTTTTATAAGTTTCAATAAACTTAAATAAATGTTGAATGTGTGTTTAAAATGTATGATGAATGAATTGCCTTTGTAACATGCTGTCATATATAATTATATATGTATTACCACCTTCTTTAACCCTCTGGATCAGAAGGGTTTTGGGGTCCCCTGTAGAAATTTTGTCATGTCCCTGACATTGGTGTTTTTCAGAATCTTAAAAAGCATATTAATAGTCTAAAGTCGGATTATACTGTATTCAGCACAAACTTGGCTACAATAATATGCCAGTAGCTTGAACACACATGTTTGTTGTTTTAAGAAAACAGCATTTATGTGTGGTTAGTGAAAAAAAACGAAAACACTTGTTTAAAATGTGTGATAAATGGTTTGCTTTGCTGTAACATGTTTGTTACTAGGATGTGTTTTATAAGTTCAATACACTACATATCGAATACTTGTTTTAAAATAATGATGAATGATTTGCTTTAGAAACATGGTAGTAACATGCTGTCATATAATTAAATATTTCCACATTCTTTAAAATAGAGGCAAGTCTCTCTTTAGCTGGAAATGTTTGTATGATTTATCAGAACACAAATTCGTTTAATGACATGGGTATTACTCTGATATAACAATGTGGTTTATGATTAAACTTCTTGAGTCCTCATAATTTAGATCGCTTAAAAACAATATTTATTAAAAATTTTGGAAGAAGTACAGTAAAAAAATATTTTTGTCTATGGAGTGTCATGGAGTGTCTATGGAGTGTAGTAATACTCAAAATAATTGTCCCACGATCATAACAGCTTTTTACATTATACCAAATGAGTTCTATGAAAATATAAAATGCAGAAAGTTTACTGTGATGGGTGGGTTAAGGGGATGATACAGTATAAAATGCATTAATATAATGGTAATATAAATATTAAAGGTTCTAAATATAATGTAGAAACTCAAATGTCTGTGATACAAATACAAATATACAAATAAACGTGAACTGAACTGAAATATGTATATGGAAATACTCCATAAAACATGCCCAGACATGTTGAGTCCACTATATCCCTTACCATTTGCCTGTTAAAATATTTATTTTAAAAGACGAGAGTAAGACTCTGACGATTGAATGTGTGTCTGTGTAGCCTACTTGTTTAACCTATGGTGTGGGGGCAAGTGTCCTCTCAGAGAGAGAGAGAGAGGGAACATTTTATTGAGCCCATGAGTAAATTACTTATAAAGCACATGAATTATTTATTTATTTTCTAAGATGTAATGTTTTCTGTGATGGTTGTAACATGTATAATTATCTGTAGATAAAAACATCAGGATTCTGTGTAATATCGCCGTTTTAGATGACTATGCAAATGTGTGTGTGTGAGTGAGAGAGAGAGAGAGAGAGAGAGAGAGAGAGAGAGAGAGAGAGAGACAGAATTAAAGTGACCATTTTTTTGTAATCATTTCATTCAAAGAATAGTCATCCTCGCAAAAGGAGGAAATCTTTTGCTCTTGGAAAATGTAAGGCAATTTATATTTTTTAATCATTTTATTCGTTAAGCTAAACATTTTTTATCCCTTCTCATTGATAGCCTATTTTATTTAAATTCTTTTTATACAACAGAATATATGTGTGAGCACTGGTGTGTCTTAAAACTGCTCTCTTAATTTCCTTTACTTTTTAATATTGCTTGTTCATTATTGTTTTTTCTCATAGAGAAAACCCCATAGAGATAGAGAGGGAGAGGGAGTGGGAGAGGGAGAGAGAGCGCCTTGAAACGCAACAGGACACGTGGTCCACAGACGGGCAAACCCCCACCGGATGAGCATAACATCTTCAAAACATTCCTCAGGGCTTCATTTTATCTCCCGTCACCGAATGGACAAGTACAACAACAAAACTCATCCATGTACAAACATGTGAATTTCACGCATGACGATTGCAACATCTGGATCTCATTTGAGGGGTCAACACGACGTGGGTGGTCGCAATGTGGGTGGGCCGCGTGGGGGAGGGGGGAAAGGTCACAAAGGTCAAAGCCATCAATCAATTTTGACATAAGCTGCCGGATATAAACTACTATGGATGCCCCCAATATTAAATGTTAAATGAATGAAATGGACACTAAATAGAATGAATTATTATTATAAAATATTGTACATTAATCTACACTATTTATCTACTGACACTTAGCATCAGTCAGTCAAGCATTAAAATAGGATATTATGATAATTTAGCATTATATGATGGTAGAACTTTAGTAATTAGAATAACCAAGTATGAATTCATATTTGTCATGTTGACTGAACTTAGGACTGGTGCTTAAGATATTGTTTGTCATATTGTGTTTCTATAAAAAAGGGGGGAAAAATTGATAAGATAACAAAACTACTACGAATTAATAACAATATAAAACGCACTAAGGATTAATGAGCTGCTGGGTTCATGAATATTAAGGTTGTCTGCGTTCGCGCGAATTGATTCGCTGAAATCAAAACAGGGACGATAATAGGTGAGCGCCGGCCAATGAAATTGTCGTTTGCACATTAACTCCGCCCACAAACAGAGAACCCGGCAGTTCTTAAAAGCTGAAGTAATAACTCCGTTATTTTGACACGAAAACACAATAAAGAATATAATTTACATGTAGCGCGTCAATTCTGCATGTTATGAAAGACTATCTCGCTCTGTATCTCTGTGTGTGTGTGTCTGTGTGAGAGAGAGCGACAAAGCTACGGCGAGTCGTGCGCTTCACACTAGAGTTCACGGTACATCAAATACAGCTACACTGCGCATCCATTCCGATGAACTGAAAAATAGAATTCGAATAATATTATAATAAATTATAGTAACGCCGCATTTTATTGTCAGTAACTGTAACGGCATTGTAACGGGGGAAACAGTAATTAGTTTGATTACTCGTTACTGAAAACAATAACGCCGTTAGTAACGCTGTTTATTTATAACGCCGTTATTCCCATCACTGGACATAACTGAATATAAAACTTTAGCTATATGCCGTGTTATCTTTATTTGGGCATCAAATATTTTGTGGCTCCATGTGAATTTTATTCAGTGGGAAAGGGGCCAAAATGGCTCATTTGATGTTGAAGGTTGCAGACCCCTGGCATAGGACAATCTTCTCGTTTCATCGCTTTATTTATACATAGTATAAAACATGTATAGCCTGAATGCACTGTAAGTCGCTTTGGATAAAAGTGTCTGCTAAATGCATAAATGTAAATGTAAATGTTTATTTGGATCTCTGGGGTCCATGCATATGCAAATTTTGTTTGTGACCACAGTCACCATGCTGTTGACCCAGTCTGTAGGCTCAGTTTGTTTTGCAATAACTCCCATCTGTTCCATTCTTTTTAGCTCTTTAATGACTCTATCTCTGAGAGCTACTGGGATCCTCCTTGGAGCATGCACAACTGGTCTGATGTCTGTATTTATTTTTATGCAGTGTTCCCCAGGTAAGCAGCAAAGTCCTACAAAAAGGTCTTCAAATTCTTTCAGAATGTCATTGTTTTTCTCAAATTGATACTCGATTTTGTTTTTGAACTCTTCTTGCTGTACTGTTCCAATGAACATTTCCTCGCTCTGTTCAATAGTGTGCTTTTTTTTTTTTTTTTTTTTTTTTACTGTGACTCGCTTGGATCTTAAAAGTGCACATTTTGGCAAAGTGATTTTTCTTTTGACAGTTCTTACATGTTTTCCCAAAGGAGGGACAATTTCTGTATTCGTGTTTGTTGCCACATTTGCTGCATTACTTTTTTGTCAGCATGCTCTGATCTGATCTGCCGTCTCGCTTCTTTGGCTTTACTGCTTTCACTCTGTGTACCTCCATTTCTTCATTCAGTGCTTTCATCTAACTTGATGTAATCTCACTGGCCCTGCAGAAGTCAATGGCTTTTTTGAGAGAGAGATCTACCTCTCTCAGCAGTCTGCCTCTTAATTGATCATCCTTTATGCCACATACAGTTCTGTCACGAATTAATGAGTCATGCAGATCCCCAACCACAGTCTTCAGGTCTGTGACATAAGCGCCAATCGTTTCTGAGAGTCCCTTACGTTCATTTTTACGAGGTTCACAGAAGTCTTTAAACTTGTCCTTTAGTACCTGTATTTTGTCTTTTTCCTCCTCTGTATCCTGCTTGCCGTGGCGAAAAGTTCAAATCTTTGAATCCAACTTTTCCAATTTTCCGAGAGATTTCCCTGCAAGTTCAAGGGCGGCGATGGCTGTAATTATGCCATGGTAACTGTATATATTTTATGCCGAAACTTCTGACACCATGTTATATTTGATATTGATGAAAGGACTCATAATTCAGGTGTTCGGATGCCAGACTTCCATTTATTAACATCCTGTTTTTTTTAATGATGATTACAATTTTAATGATAACCGCAAAAATAACGTAAATTGCTCCATCATTTTTGATCATACATAAGAGTAATACATCATTCAAATCTTTAAAGGGTCTTCTTTTATTTGTATAGACTTCACATTTATTAACACTCACTGATTGTTTCAGTCTGTAATGCTGCTCTGCGATTTGTGATTGATAAGCTCTGCTTTTTTATTGAATCTTTACCTTGCTCCATCACTCTGTTGATCATACATAAGAGATAATATATAACTTAATTCAACCATCTTTAAAGGTATCTATCTATCAAACTAATTTGTATACGCTCGCTTTAATACACCGCGAGTGTATTGCGTTAGCTTGTCACTCGCGGTTCCTTCGCGTTGCTCTTGCGCCTATTATGTGATTGTAGCTTTTCTCGCTCCGTTTTCATTGAATCTCTCGCTACCGTTTCACGAGTTCATCAACAACTGTTGTAAGTGGTAAGTGAGTGGTAAGTGGTAGTTAAGTTGGTATCATTCATCAATCACGGTGAGTTATGGCTATCTATCTCTGCTATTGTTATTTGCACAGTCTGCTCTAGCTTTATCATCTCTGTCGGCGATGTAGTGCGATTAGCTTGTGATAAATGCAGAAATAGTTAGGCTGACTGAGAAGGTTTTAGAACTAGAGACACGCATCCAAACTTTAGTTGAGGACAGTAAGAATGTGAGGGCTGTAGATACTGCTTTGGATGTGACTAGCTCAGGGACTCCTGTACATTGTTCGGTTCCGGTAGAGCCTGTGCAGCAGGGCAACTGGGTGACTGTGAGGCATGTCAAAACACCGCTCTTCCGTTCCGATCAGAACATCAAACAGGTTCTCCCCACTCAGTGACGCACCCACTGAGAAACCTGGTGAAAGTGCTCTAGTTATTGGCGATTCTATTGTACAGGAACGTGAAAATAGAGACACCAGCCACCATAGTCCATTGTTTACCGGGAGCCAGAGCGCCTGACATCTTGGCAAATTTAAAAGTGCTGGCTAATGCTAAACATAAATTCAGTAAGATTGTTATCCACGCCGGCGCTAATGATGTTCGACTTCGCCAGTCGGAGATCACTAAAAATAATGTTAAAGAGGTGTGTGAACTTGCAAGTACGATGTCAGACACTGTAATATGCTCTGGCCCCCTCCCTGCTTACCGGGGTGATGAGATTCATAGCAGACTGTCATCATTAAATGACTGGATGTCTAAGTGGTGCCCGCAAAACAACATAGGTTTTATAGACAATTGGACGAGTTTTTGGGGCAGAACTGACCTGTTGAAAAGAGATGGTGTTCATCCCTCCTGGGGTGGTGCCGCTATTCTCTCTAGAAATTTGGCACATAGTCTTAGAGTTCATACTTGACTAACTGGAGCCCAGGTCAGGAAGCAGACAGACTGGCTAAACCGACCGTCTGCTAGTCGCCTCACGTCACAGAAGTCAGTTAAATCTCAGCACATAGAGACTCCTTCACCTAGATATCACACTATAGAGACTGTGTCTGTTCCCCGAACTAGAAAATACAGAAAACGTCAAAAACTATTTATGAGTAACCATTTATTGATGTTCAACAAATAAAAAATGTTTACAATACACAGAAACAATTGATAAAACTTGGTTTACTGAATAGCAGGTCCCTTTCTACAAAAGCACTTTTTGTAAATGATTTGATTAATGATCATAACCTAGATTTGCTCTGTTTGACAGAAACATGACTAAAACCAGATGAATACATTATTTTAAACGAGTCTACCCACCAAGATTACTGTTACAAAAATGAGCCGCGTCCAAAAGGCAAAGGGGGAGGTGTTGCTACAATTTATAACAATATTCTCAGTATTTCTCAGAAGACAGGCTTTAAGTATAACTCCTTTGAAGTAATGGTGCTTCATATAAAATTATCTAGAGAAAAAAGTATTAATGATAAATCCCCCGTAACGTTTGTACTGGCTACTGTATACAGGCCACCAGGGCACCATACAGACTTTATTAAAGAATTTACTGATTTTCTGATTTGCTGATCAGAGTTAGTGCTGGCTGCAGATAGAGTCCTAATTGTGGGTGATTTTAATATCCATGTTGATAATGAAAAAGATGCATTAGGATCAGCATTCATAGACATTCTGAACTCTATTGGGGTTAGACAACACGTTTCAGGACCTACTCATAGTCAAAATCATACTCTAGATTTAATACTGTCACATGGAATATCAATTAATATCAAACATCAGTTAATGGTGTTGAAATTCTGCAGCAAAGCGATGATATGTCAGATCATTATCTAGTCTTGTGTAAACTCCATATAGTTAAAGCTGTAAATTCAACTCCTTCTTATAAATATGGTAGAACCATCACTTCTACCACAAAAGACTGCTTTGTAAGTAATCTTCCTGATTTATCTCAATTCCTTAGCATATCCAACAGCTCAGAACAACTTGATGATGTAACAGAAACTATGAACTCTCTCTTTTCTAGCACTTTAGATACAGTTGCTCCTTTACGCTTAAGGAAGATTAAGGAAAAGAGTCCAACACCGTGGTATAATGAGCACACTCGCACCCTAAAGAGAGCAGCCCGGAAAAAGGAGCGCAGCTGGAGGAAAACAAAACTAGAGGTATTTCGTTTAGCTTGGCGGGAAAGTACCCTATCCTACAGAAAAGCTTTAAAAACTGCTAGATCTGATTACTTTTCATCTCTTTTAGAACAAAACAAACATAACCCTAGGTATTTATTCAATACAGTGGCAAAATTAACAAAAAATAAAGCATCAACAGGTGTTGACATTTCCTAACAGCACAGCAGTAATGACTTTATGAACTATTTTACTTCCAAAATTGATACTATTAGAGATCAAATTGTAACCATGCAGCCGTCAGCTATATCATCACATCAAATAGTGTACTATAGATCCCCTGAGGAACAATTTCACTCATTCTCTACTATAGGAGAGGAAGAATTGTATAAACTTGTTAAATCATCTAAACCAACAACATGTATGTTAGACCCTATTCCATCTAAACTACTAAAAGAGGTGCTTCCAGAAGTCATAGATCCTCTTTTGGCTATTATTAATTCATCATTGTCATTAGGATATGTCCCCAAAAACTTTAAATTGGCTGTTATTAAGCCTCTAATTAAAAAACCACAACTTGACCCCAAAGATCTAGTTAATTACAGACCGATCTCGAATCTCCCTTTTCTGTCAAAGATATTAGAAAAGGTTGTATCCTCACAATTATATTCCTTCTTAGAGAAAAATTATATCTGTGAGGATTTCCAGTCAGGATTTAGACCGTATCATAGTACTGAGACTGCTCTCATTAGAGTTACAAATGACCTGCTCTTATCATCTGATCGTGGTTGTATCTCTCTATTAGTTCTACTGGATCTTAGTGCTGCGTTCGACACTATCGATCACAACATTCTTTTGAATAGACTAGAAAACTTTGTTGGCATTAGTGGAAGTGCATTAGCATGGTTCAATTCGTACTTATCTGACCGCCATCAATTCGTATCAGTGAATGAAGAGGTATCATATCGATCACAAGTGCAGTATGGAGTTCCTCAAGGCTCAGTACTAGGGCCATTACTTTTCACGCTTTATATGTTACCCTTGGGAAATATCATTAGGAAACACGGGGTTAGCTTTCACTGTTATGCTGATGATACTCAGCTCTATATTTCTTCACAGCCTGGTGAAACACACCAAATTGAGAAACTTATGGAATGCATAGTCAATATAAAAAAACTGGATGACGAGTAATTTCTTACTGCTAAATTCTGAAAAAACAGAGGTGTTAATTATCGGACCTAAAACCCCCACAAGTAATAATCTAGAACACTGTCTAACACTTGATGGCTGCTCTGTAAATTCTTCGTCATCAGTCAGGAACCTAGGTGTGCTATTTAATAGTAATCTCTCCTTTGACAGCCACGTTTCTAGCATTCTAAAACTGCATTTTTTCATCTTAAAAATATATCTAAATTGAGACCTATGCTCTCAATGTCAAATGCAGAAATATTAATTAATGCGTTTATGACCTCCAGGTTAGATTATTGTAATGCTTTATTGGGTGGTTGTTCTGCACGCTTAATAACAAATTGCAGATGGTTCAAAATGCAGCAGCTAGAGTTCTTACTAGAACCAGGAAGTATGAGCACATTAGCCCGGTTCTGTCAACACTGCACTGGCTCCCTACTAAACATCGTATAGATTTTAAAATCTTGTTAATTACTTATAAAGCCCTGAATGGTTTAGCTCCTCAGTACTTGAGCGAGCTCTTATCGCATTATAGTCCTTCACGTCCGCTGCGTTCTCAAAACTCTGGCCATTTGATAATACCTAGAATATCAAAATCAACTGCGGCAGCAGATCTTTTTCCTATTTAGCGCCCAAACTCTGGAACAATCTACCAAACACTGTTCGGGAGGCAGACACACTCTGTCAGTTTAAATCTAGATTAAAGACCCATCTCTTTAACCTGGCGTACACATAACACACTAATACACTTCTATTATTCAAATCCGTTAAAGGATTGTTAGGCTGCATTAATTAGATCAACCGGAACCGGGAACACTTCCCATAACACATGATGTACTTGTTACATCGTAAAAAGATTGACATCTACGCTAATATTAGTCTGTTTATTTCTTATTCCGAGGTCACTGCAGTCACCAGATCAGATGGTGGATCAGCACCTAGAGACGACCTTTACTACAGCCCTGAACGTCAGCGGAGACCAGGACACCTAGATGAGCCCCAGAGACAGATCCCCAGTGAGGACCCCGTCACCTAGACAGCCATCAGGAAAAGACCTCGGGAACCAGCTGAGCCATCCAATCTGACTTTGCAGCAGTTGGAATTGAACTGCTGTGTCGTCTGGCCAGAGGAGAAATGGCCCCCCGACTGAGCCTGGTTTCTCCCAAGGTTTTTTCTCCGTTCTGTCACCAATGGAGTTTTGGTTCCTTGCCGCTTTCGCCTCTGGCTTGCTTAGTTGAGGACACTTCATTTCCAGCTATATCGTCGACTTGATTGAACAGAAACTTTTTGAACTGAACTGAGCTGGACGATGCCATCACTGAATTCAACAATGAAATGCCTTTAACTGAAAATTGAGTGTTTAATCTTGTCATTTTACATTATTGACCCTATTTTCCCATTTTGATATTGTGCAGTTGCTTTGTCACAATTTGTATTGTTAAAAGCGCTATATAAATAAAGGTGACTTGACTTGACTTGACAATATCAATAAAACATTGTTTTTGTAAAATAAAAAAATATACAGGGTGCAGTTTCAGTCATCTCCGTCTCCACACATAGTATCTCTTTGAAATGTGTCACTAAAATTAACTGAAACTCAGTGAATACCTGACACAGAGACATGAGATATATATCTATACTGCCATGCAAAGGCAAAAGACCGTAACTTCTATTTTGGTCGAAAATGAGTTATTGATATTTTTGGGACATTCAAGACATCCTTTATCATGTGCATAAGTATCTTGAGTCAATTTCGTTGTTTTTCTGAGAAAATAATGGGTGGTCTCAACCGTAACTTCAAAAAGCCCCGGAGAAACTAAGGCAGAACACCATATAACACCAGTAACGGCTCTTTCACTTTATTTAGAACACTCAAATTGAGTTACGGCCTTACGGCCTTCTGCGTTCTGCCTTTGTTTAACTGCATGTCAAAATGAAGTTACGTTTACGGCTTGGAGTTATAAGGTGTTCTGCCTTTTTTACTGTCCATTAAAGTCTGCCGCATTTAAATTACGCTGTAGACAAACGAATTAGATCGCGATCTAGCAAACAACTCCATATAACAAAGCACTGTAAAGAATAGATACCTAGGCTGTCACTACTAGTTGGAGCATGTGTGGACAGTCTATGGTGTGGACTCGAATGCCGTAGCATGATCATTCATAAAATCAGTAGCCTACTAACAGTTCGCAATTAAATCCTTATCCTACCTTTTCTTGTAACCAGATATAATCAATCCATGGCGATGAACGTCGTCGGAGATTTTTAATCCACAAGCATTCTGAGCATTATTCCTGCTTGCTGGTATTCACATAAATCCACAAGTCGTTAGGCCACAAGCATTCTGAGCATTATTCCTGCTTGCTGGTATTCACATAAATCCACAAGTCGTTAGGCCATTTCATTCAAGTCAATATAAAAGCAATTATGCTATGTCTAGCATTCTTTTACATTACTGAGCATAGCAAATAAATTGTTTGAAAAACGGTCACATGTTTTACTTTTAGTCTGCTTGTTACGGTAAAAAAAAAAGAAAAAAAAAAATGAATACAGTCACATTACTATGCAGTAGCCCAAGATCACTTGATTGTATACAGGTGCACTGCAACGTTTTTGTAAATGGTAATCAGCAACCAAATATTGATAATGTGGAAGTTACTACTTTTTGCCTTGGTGTGACTTCTCACTTTTTGCAGACAATGCAAAAGCAGAGTACAGTAACTTCAAAATAGGGGTATAGTTTGAGCCCACAATTTTTTAATGTAGATAAACTTCATTACTAAAACATCTAATTGCCAAATTTCCAGTGTCCTACCTATAATTAATTTGGCTGGACAAATAAAAAACTTTAAAGTATTTTTTCTCAGTTTCACACTCTAGCTAGTTAAGGTCTTTGTAGGACAGTATAGAAAGCTTGACATGTCTAATTTTAAATGCAGTAAGTCATGAAACCAATGCGATGTCCAGTCTTTCCCTTCTGGCTTCATTATCTCTAATGTGATCATGCCATGCGCCGATCGCGCTGTTGATATTATAATTGTCCACGTGAGACGCGTGTCATGTAAACGCCCGCATCACAGCAAACAAAGCAGAAAGACTTGTCCTCAAGTTCATCTCAGCTACTTCGTTTCTGGAAGAAGATGCCTACTTGCATTAGTTGTTATTGTGTTACTGTGACATAACTTGTACACATTTTACTAGTTTTAGTACTTTTTCCAAACCATGATTCCTGACTAAATGTATAATCAAGTGAAACATTATGAAGATTCATTCACTGCATCTAATGTCTCACGACGCCTGATGTTTTTTAATGTTCTATAAAATACAGCAATGCAATATAAAAGTAAAATTAGTTATAATGTTAATAAATTATTCCTCTCAGCGCATCTTTTTTCCTGGATTCTTACCAATTAGCTTATAGGGCTAATAGGTGAGTCGATGACGCTGTTGTGTCTTCACTCAATTCTGCAACACCTTGAGACTCCTGGAACTTATGTCAGGGCTCTTTTTGTGGATTATAAATCTGCATTTAATAAAATTGTTCCAGTGAAACTTTTTGGTAAATTGGAACAATTGGGGGTTCATCATTCCCTTGCTTTGTGGATTTGGGATTTTCTGCAGAATAGATCACAGGTAGTCAAAATTGACAACATAATTTCAAGCCCTAGAACAATAAGTGTTGGAGCTCCACAAGGTTGCGTATTGTCACCAGTGTTATATTCCATGTGCACTAATGATTGTGTTTCATACAGTGAATCAGTTAAAAAAAAATAAGTTTGCTGATGATACTACATTAATTGGTTTGATAACAGGTAATGATGAAACAGATTATAGAAACGAGGTATCAACATTGACTGAATGGAGTTGTACTCACAATTTGAAATTGAATGTCCCTAAGACAAAGGAAATTGTCTTTGACTTTCAACAGGGTAAAAATGCTGTTATGCCACTAACTATTAATGGCCAGGTCATTGAAAATGTTGAGAGTTTTAAGTTTCTTGGAACCACAATATCTGCATCATTGAAGTGGCAGGACAACTTAAGAGGCATTATTAAGAAATCTAATCAAAGTTTGTATTTCTTAAGACAGCTCAAAAAATTGAGTATCTAAAGCTGGTATGTTTTATAGAGCAATCATAGAAAGTGTGCTGACTTTCTCAATAATAGTGTGGTTTGGCATCTCCAGTTCAACAAAAAATTCAGATTCGTAATATAGTGTGGACTGCCTCAAGTATTATAGGTTGTGATCTTCCCACCATTGATGACATTTATGTCTCGCGTTTGCAGATAAAAGACTTAACACTTCTTAGCGATTCCACACATCTTGCCAGACATTTTTTTTATTCCTTTACCCTCAGGCAATATTGCGAATATCTGCTCTGGTGTAAATGTTTTGAATGTGTTACACGCGGTCATTGGTGTTTGCAATCATCTCAGGTGTAAATGTATCAAGTAAGCTATAAATAAGTGACCCATCGACAGACATATACGTGCGTCCTTTCTTATCAGTGATGCAATTTTTTCAGCTATGCATGTTCTGGTAATTGCTAACAACTGTTTCAATTTTTGTTTAGGACTGTGGCTGCATCACTGGCATCTTGCACAAGAAAGGCACGCGAGTGTATAGTAATTGTATGTTTATTATGCCTAGGCTTTATGGTAATATTATTTTTGGTTGATAGTGTTAAAATGTAGTTTCTTTGTTACTGACATTCTGTTTTCTCATGAAGTATGCATACTATACTAAGGTACTGTGGGAAAAAAGCTAACGATTGTTATAACATTCTTTTAGGACTGTAAATACACCACCCTTGCCTTCACCTGCATCTCACACAAAGGGTCTCATTCAGTTTTCAACTCCATTCAGAATCTTATAGAGTAAGTGTGCATTCACTATTTTACAGATGCTACTTTCATTTGATTTATTTACTGTATGGTAAAATGTGTTCCATGTGGTAATTGTGTTCTTTGTTTCAATAAATTAGTACTAGTATCAGTGAACATCACAATGTTAATAATGTAGTTTGTGTAAACAGCATGCTTACTTTATTTCAGATGTAAGAATAAGTGTAAAATAACCTGTTGCAAGGAGAGCCAAAGCAAAGCAGCTCACTCGGTCATGGAAAACAGAGACTGATGTTGACATGTTCCACGGGCTCTGAGATTCCTGCCTACACAGTAACCTGGGCCACAGCTAAGACCATGT
Source organism: Aspiorhynchus laticeps (assembly GCA_023376895.1). Classification (NCBI taxonomy): domain Eukaryota; kingdom Metazoa; phylum Chordata; class Actinopteri; order Cypriniformes; family Cyprinidae; genus Aspiorhynchus; species Aspiorhynchus laticeps. The sequence goes on from JALXFT010001134.1 coordinate 60,704, forward strand.
GATGCGCACACTCCCATGAGTCTCTTCAAAATGTTGTTCTAGCTTCCTGCCGCTGTTTTGGATATTTTGGATATTGCACCCATGATGTCTTGACTCTTGTGTTGTTGTTTTTTGTTTGTAAACTGTTTAACTGCACTCGCAAGTGAATCTCGGTATTTTATGTGATAGTTATATATATTCTAAATAACTACAAACAATTGTAATGGTGCTTCATATAACATTATCCAGAGAAACAAGTGCTAATGATAAATCCTCTGTGATGTTTGTACTGGTTAATGTATACAGGCCACCAAGGCATTTAGTTAGTTAGTTTAGGATTTAGCAAAAAAAAAAGATTTAGTTAGTGCAGATAAAGTCTTAATTGTTGGTGATTTTAATATCCATGTTGATAATGAAAAAGATGCACTGGGATCAGCATTTATAAACATTCTGAACTTTATTGGGGTTAGACAATAAGTGTCAGGTCCTACTCATTGTTGAAATCATACTCTAGATTTAATACTGTCACATGGAATTGATGTTAATGGCATTGAAATTCTGCAGCAGAGCGATGATATCTCAGATCATTATCTAGTCTTGTGTGTACTCCATATAGCTAAAGCTGTAAATTCATCTCCTTGTTACAAATATGGTAGAACCATATTAGCATGAGCCTATGGTGACGAAGCCCGCCAGAGCCCGCCTGAATGGGCGGGACAATCTGGCTATATAAGCGGGCACTTCGCGATAGGATCCTCATGTTACGTCGACTGAAGCTACGACACTGAGTTGTGCAGCTACATAGAAATGCTAGTCATGTAGTACGCGTTCCCGTATCTCAGGGAACCGAGGTTACGTTAGTAACTCATTCTGCGTTGCTAGACACTATGGGGAATCAGTACAATCCTGCCGTGCTATGCTAGGGGAACATATAATATTTGAACCTGCTTAAGTTCCAAAAGGGGCCGAGTGGGACCAAGTATTTTGCAGGGAATGCCCGCAGGAGGCAATAGAACCAAACTCACAGAGGTCAGCCCGGCCTTGAGTAATCGTTCCAAGGAGAAATCTGTACAGCCTCGGCACTCAAGGAGGGCCAAGAGTGTGCAAGAAAAGAAGGCAAAAGCCTGAAGCAAGAGTGTGTTCATTCAGAAAGAACCCGGGCCTGTAAGGCTGGGACGTCCAGATTATAGAACATGGTAAAGGTGAACAGCGAGGCCCAGCCGGCCGCTGCACAGATCTCTGCAATGGACACACCGCTAGACCACGCCCAGGACGAGGCTACACCTCTAGTCAAGTGGACTCTTACTCTCATGGGGCATTGTGGGCCCAAAGAGGAGTATGCTAGTGCTATAGCATCAACTATCCATTTTGAAAGTCTCTGCTTCGTGACCGGAAGCCCTTTGGTGCTGCCGCCGAAGCATACAAAGAATTGTTCCAACTGCCTCATCAGGGCGGAATGCTCAATATAAATTCTCAAATTCTAAATACTCTGATGGGGCAGAGTAATTTCAACTCCTGGTCATCCTCCAAAGGAGGAAGCGCCGATAGAGTTATAACCTGCGCTCTGAATGGAGTGGAGAGCACTTTAGGTATGTAACCATGCCATGGCATAAGGACAACCTTAGAGTTGCTTAGCCCGAATTTGAGGCAGGTGGGGCTCACAGAGAGCACCTGCAAGTCTCCCATTCGCTTCACCGATGCTAACACCAGTAGCAGAGCAGTTTTCAGCGACAGGGGTCGAAGGTCGATTGACTGTAGTGGCTCAAAGGGACAAATCCCATGCAGGGACGGTGATGGGGCGAGGCGGGTTCAGCCTCCTAGACCCCTTCAAAGAGTGAACAACTAAGTTGTTCCTGCCAACCGATTGGCCAGCTATAAGAGCATGAGAGGCTGCTATGGCTACATAGACCTTGATTGTGGAAAGGGGAACGTTCCTTGTTCAACAGCTCTTGCTGGAAGGACAATATCGGAGATATGTCACAGGAAATTGGGTCTACGCTGTGGTTTGTGCACCAGGCAGTGAAGACTGACCATTTAAGGGCATAAACGCATCTTGTAGATGGTGCTCTAGCCTGAGAGATTATATTTAGCATGCTCTCAGGGAGGTCCGCAGGCTCCTATCGAGAGGCCAAGGGTGCAGAGCCCACAGCTCGGTCTGGGGTTGTCATATCGTTCTGTTCACCTGAGAGAGGTGGTTCCATCTCAGGCCAATGGGCCACGGGACTGCTAAGAGCAGCCGAGACAGCTCTGTGAACCAGTGTTGGTGCCTCCAGAGCAGGGCTACTAGAACGTGGTGTCTCCTTAGGTCTGGCAAAAAGGTGTGTAGGCCCAAACACACTGCCAGCATTTCCAGGCAGTTGAAGTGTAGCCAACCTTCCTCTTTCGACTGTCGAGACCACCTTCCTTCTGCAAACCATTCCCAGAGGCACGTAGGTAGCTTGTAAAATAAAGGTAGCTTGTCCTCTGACTGGGCTAAGACAAGCCAGTTGTCGAGGTAATTCAGAACACTGATTCCCATCTGTTTCAGAGGGGAAAGAGCAGCATCCATGCACTTCGTAAAAGTACAAGCAGCCAGGGATAGTCCCGAAGGGAAGGAACATATATCGATATTCCACTCCCTCAAAGGCGAATCTCAAGAATCGTCTGTGATGGGGGGGCTTTCTGGATGTGAAAGTAAGCATCTTCCAGGTCCAGAGAAAAGAACCCTAGGCACACTTGTGAGAGGATCTGTTTCAATGTAGTCATCCTGAATGGCCATTTCATGAGGGTGCGCTTCTGGTGCCTGAGATCGAGGATGGGCCGGAGGCCGCCATCTTTCTTGGGGACAAGGAAGTAACAGCTGTAGCAGTCTGACTCGCTTTGAGCTGGCAGAAGCATTTCTATGGCTCCTTTCGCCAGTAAATTCATCACCTTGGAGCGCAGGATGTGTGCGTCTTTGCTCTGAAGCAAGGTGGGAACCACACTGCTGAATCGCGGGGGGACTTCGAGCGAATTGAAATGTATAACCTCGTTTTATTATCCCCCAAACCCAGTCTGACACTCTGGGGATACCCTTCCAGGCCTCAGCCCCCATGGCAAGGGGTTGGATTGGTTCGGTGGTAGGTCGCCTTGTGGATCGGCTGGTTGTGTGGGCGCTTTTTGAATGGGCCCATTGTTCACAACAGTATTTACATTTACATTACATTTACATTTAGTCATTTAGCAGACATTTAGAGACCACTCTAAACCCAGCTCCTCCACAGCCTTAGACAAGGACGTGGAAAAGTTCAGTGTCCATGCCTATCTTGGCTTCGCTGGGCTCCTCAGACGACAGGGGGGGGCGGGGTCACCGATCGCACGTCGATCCGTGAGCACAGAGAGGCGAGACTCATATCCTCACAGTGAGGACATTCCATCTCCATGAGCACCCAAAAGATAGAAATAACTGACTTAAAACCATTTTTGGCTGGTGAAAATGCTAGTGTTCTAATACTAGTGTTATAAATGAGGGTGACTTGACTTGACTGTGTTTCAGAGTGTTATGGGAAAGAGCGCATTCACCACAGAAGTAACACGTTATGGTTCGCACGCAAGTTAGTTCAAGTTCACTTTTGCATTTGTGTCATTTTGTACATCCTGCAATAATATAGGGAAAAAATAAAATAGGGAAATGTTGCTGACCTCTGAAAGGGCCACACTGAAACCCCCCTGTGATAATTCCATTTGAAAAGAGCTGAAGTTCCCTGGGTCAGTTCCTACAGCAACAGAAAGAGCATGTAGAATTTAATTCAGTGAGAAATTTATTTAGATATTTTAGATCTCTACTATTGCCCATTACCTTCAATAGAGAATATTTTTTCCCTTAGCTGGTTTAGTATCAAGGTGAGAGCACTGAAACTCTCTGTCTCAAAAACAAAGTGAGGAGATGAAGCGATCAGCTCCAGCTCAGGATGAGAATACTCCTTACCAACCTGACAGACAAAAAAAATCACTCATTAAAAATTCACAGTAACACTTTATTTCGATAGTCTACTTTAGACATTCTACTAACAGTAAGTAACTTTGCAACTACAGGTCAACTAGCAGTCATTAGAGTATTAGTACTCTATTAGTCTGCTTAATAACTTCTAACACTTTATTTTGATGGGTCCACAACATACGACATACTGACTATGAGAAACTTTGCAAGTAAATGTCAACTTATTCTACTAACCCTAAACCTACCCTAACAGTCTACTCTGAGAGTTAGTAGACATGTAGTTGACATGTAGTCACGAAGTTACTTATAGTTAGTAGAATGTCTAAAGTGGACTATCAAAATAAAGTGTAACCAAATACACAACACTTAGTGAATAGAACGATGTTAAATGTTTTATGAAATCTATTCAAAGGAATATTTTAGGTTAGATACACAAGCCATTTTCAGACAATAAACCCAGAAAAATAACTGGAAAATTACTGGACTGACTTTATCTGTAAATACACAATATCAGCTGTTCACACAAGCTTTCAGTCTTATTTTTAACATACTCTTCATACATCAGAACCAAAATACCAATAAAGTCTGTGATGTCAATAATTGGAAATTACATTTTAAAATCTGTGCCATTTTCTTCATCCACCCACATAAAGACAAGTACTTAGTTTCAGTGAGTGCTTCTCAAATGTAAGGCTCCATCATAGAGTGGTCATTTCAATTCAAAGATCCTTGGAAGGCAGCCTTCGTTACATGTCATTCATTATGTATATTTTGAATGGTGTATCAACTGTATTCTTCCAGTCTTCTAATCATAATTAAAATCCTTTGCACATTTACATTTAGCAGACGCTTTTATCCAAAGCGACTTACAGTGCATTCAGGCTATACATTTTTTTTTTATCAGTATGTGTGTTCCCTGGGAATCGAACCCACAACCTTTTGCGCTGCTAACGCAATGCTCTACCACTGAGCCACAGGAACAGGCACACATTACAATTCATGAAAAATAATTTCCAGAAAACTGCACTGAGCTCATCCAATCCAATTTTGAAATACAAGACAAAAACAACGAGTGCAAAGTTGAAGGCATTATGTTTTCTTTTGTTTGTTTTTTCACATGATGCTATGCTGGCCATGATGTAAACCACTGGCAGACCACAGATGGTCTAATTTATGGAATTAATTAATTAATTGTATTGAATGTAAAGTATTCATAATTCATAAAAGTATTTTTGTAAGCATTACAGTGGAACACAAAAACACTGTCAAGCAGGGGCAGACTGGGGCCAAAAAGTGGCCCTGGTCTCTTTGGCACAGAGCGGCCCACCAAACCCGATCCGCACCACACAATAAATGGCTGGCATACTTCTTTACATTATAATTTGTCTTGGTGTATATGGCAAATAGTAAATCATTTTAAAGATTTTTTACGAGGGACAGGTTAATAACAATAAAGTTAAATACCTATATTATCAGTCCATACGACACAATGCTCTGGTATCGTCTAAGACTTGAATAGTACAGAATGCAGACTGTTTTTATGGGCCTTTCTATTGGTCATCATATACAGTATTTGTCCTTTTGCAGGAGCTTGACATCTATCATTTTAAGGAATAGAGCTCTAATTGTGGAAAAGAGTATACAAATTATTTTGATAATGAAAAATACAGTAAACAGTACTGTGAAATAGGAGGATCACGTGACCCCTCGACGGTGATGCAGGCTTAGTTTTTCGCTCCGCTCACTTTGCCACATATTTCACGATCCTGTCAGTAAAATTTGAACCACTCTGCATTAGACCCATCATGAGTACTAAGGCAGACAAAGGAGATCGGAGAGGAGAGATTGAGCGGTCGCCAATGAAGAAAAAATTCAGAGATTCAGCCATCTCCAGTGAAGACCTGGACAGTGCTATTGCTAGCCGCATTGAACTAGCATTTAAAGAACACCAAAGCACTTTGAATTCGGTTGTGAACTCGGCAGTAAGAGATGCGATGGACTCTGTGCTGATTCCAGCATTGCGCGAACTGCATGAGGACATACTAGCGACCAATAAGTCTGTTAAAGAGCTAAGAGAGGAGTTTGAGGCCATAGTTACCAAGACGAAGCAGACACGTGACCGCGTTGATTCTGTTCAGGCAGCGGCGCGGGAAGATAAGAGAACAGTCACGGACTTAAAGGATCAGTTGGAGCGACTCACCGAGAAGATGACAGATATGGAGGACAGGTGCAGACGGAACAATGTTAAACTGGTGGGACTCCCAGAAGGGATGGAGGGTCCAGATGCAGCTGGTTTCCTCCGAGCTAATCTTTCAAAGTGGATTCCTTCCTTGAGGGGCCGTGACATCGAGATTGATTGGGTGCATCGCGTGTATGACGGAGGAAGGGGCTCCGATCGGCCGCGCACGCTCATCTTCCATGTACTGAGATGGCATGACAGATCAGATATCCTGAAAGGTGCTCGGCAGGTGTATCCGGTGAAGTGCGCACAGAACAATGTCACACTGCTGTTTTTTCCTGACTTTAGTCCGGCTACAGCGATCAGGAGAAAGGCATTTGGTCCGGTTTTGAAGAAGATGACTGCACTTGGTCTCCTGCCCTTCCTCATCTATCCAGCGGTGATTAAGCTACGGCACAAAGGGGAACAGAGAAGCTACGATTCCCCTCAGAAAGCGGAGGATTTTATCAGTTCCATGTCTCAGCAGAAGTCGTATGCCGCAGCTCTGCGGGGGGACAACGGGGGAGCAGTGACCGCTGTTTCTCCAATTCGATGGGAGGGGCGTGACGGCCGGGATGGACTTGACCCTAGCTGCCCAGAAGGGGATGATAGCAGGATGAACATGGATGCTTGCTAAACCTATTGTTTGCGTTTTCTTCTCTTATACTGGGATATTGTCCTTATTTATCCGGTACAACGATCTCTTTGCTGGTAAGACTGACACTCCATTTTTCTGTTTTGGATGGGACTAATGGAGAGTAGGTTTAATTAATAAAAAATATATATATATTTTTTTTTTGGCTGTGTGAGCCTTTTGGGAGACATGTCTTGCGTTGGAGTGGATCGGTCACGACCTATCACCGTTTTTTGTTGCTCAGTCAGACCTATGTTCTCGGTAATGTGCGGTCTGAGTTGTTCTTTGTTTATGGTTGTCGGTTGTTCACATTTTTATGTTGTTTTTGTTTTTTACAGCAGACATTTATACTTTTATCTATTTTACATTATCTCTAAAGGGATTTTTCATATAGGAGGTTTGGTATCTAAAATGCACATCAGTTTTTACGTGTTATTTACGGAATGGAAGCGCTTCTGTTTTTTTTGTTTTTTGCATTTATTGTGTACAATCTTGGGATTATGAATATTCAATGCATACTTTAAATATTTTATCACTGAAAGTGAATGGTTTAAATTCTGCTGTTAAAAGAACCCGTGTATTAGAATATTTACACCGTAAATCTATCTCCTGTGCCTTAATACAAGAGACACATTTAAAACAATCTGACGTGACACGTTTCCAGAGTAAGTATTACAAATTAATAGCTTTTTCCTGCGCTCAAAATAAAACTAAGGGGGTGCTTATCCTTGTTAACAGGAAGTTAAATTTAACAATTGAACACATTGGTAGTGATGAGAAGGGTAGATTTGTTTTTATCCGATGCAAAATATATAATAATAGGTTAGCATTGGTCTCTATTTATGGTCCGAATGAGACAGACAGTGCATTCCTTACACAGATTTCCAAAACTTTACTTGAGGAGATTGATTGCCCTCTAGTGGTGGGTGGCGATTTTAATGCTGTCATAAATCCTGCTTTAGATAAGTCTCAATCTGATACAACAGCCAATTCATCCTCTAAATTATTGAATAAATTTATCACTGAGCTCAACTTAATTAATCGATTTATGGAGAATTCAGAATACTAAAGCTAAGGACTTCACTTTTTTTTCTAATAGACACAAGACTTTATCTAGGATAGATTACATATTTCTCAGCCCATCTTTAATTTCATCTAATTCCTCTATATCTATATTACCAATTTTATTATCTGATCATTCTGCTATGTTGTACAGTGTTCCTCTTTCCGATGTCAAAGCCAAGTCCCCTAGATGGCGCTTTAACATATCATTATTAAGTAATCAGACATTTATTACCTCCTAGAATATATTAAGGACTTTCTTGAAATTAATATGCCCTCTGATGTGGATCCTCAATTACTGTGGGAAACGACTAAGTGTGCTATACAAGGTTTCTGTATATCTTTCTCTTCTACTCTTGCCAAAGCGAGAACTCACCAGTTTACACAATTAGAAAATAAAATCCAATCATTACAAAACCTACAAAAACAACATTTTACTGAGCAACAGGCTACACAGCTGTCCTCTTTAAAAGAAGAATATGATTTACTTTCACACTCAAAGGCAGAATTTGTTTTACATAGGACTAGACAAAAATATTATTTTGAATCAGAGAGACCTAGTCATTTATTGGCCCTTAGGTTGAAAGAATGCGAGTCTAAGGCATATATTAGCGCAATAAAATCATCGGATGATCAGGTCACCACGAACCCCTAATGACATATTTAAAGGTTTTTACACAAATCTGTATAAAGCCGAAACAGATTTTGATGAACCAATTTGTAAGCAGTATTTAGATAAATTGGAACTGCCTCGGATCTCACAGATGGATAAAGAATCTTTGGAGGCCCCATTAAGTTTGGAGGAACTTCACGTCTCTCTAAAGAGCCTTCAAAAGGGCAAATCGCCGGGTCTAGATGGTCTCCCCCCTGAATTATATTTAGACATTTGGGATTTGGTAGGGATACTTATGCTTAACTCATTTAATTTTGCAATTGAACATGGGGCATTTCATAGAGATCAAAAAACATCACTGATTTCATTACTTCTTAAAAAAGGGAAAAATCCATTAGATTGTTCCAGCTACAGACCGATTTCGCTTATCCCATGTGATCTAAAAATCTATGCTAAAGTGTTTGCTTCTCGTTTGGAGAAGGTAATTCACAGTCTGATCAAGGAGGACCAAACTGGTTTCATCAAGGGGCGCAATGCATCTGACAATATGCGTCGACTCCTTCATATTCTTGACTTTGCAGACTCCCACCCAACACCTTGTGCAGTCTTTTCACTTGATGCAGAAAAATCCTTTGACAGGCTAGAGTGGAATTATATGTGGGCGGTTCTGCAATGTTTCGGCTTCAGTGAACACTTCGTTTCTATGATTAAGACATTATACCACTCACCTGCAGCATCAGTCATAACTGGTAATATTATTTCCCCCTCATTCCCTTTACAGCGGGGAACGAGGCAGGGGTGTCCACTTTCCCCCTTATTGTTTTGTCTATCTCTCGAACCCTTAGCACAAGCCATCAGGAAAGTATCGATTAAGATTCATGACCATAATCATTGTATTTCTTTATACGCTGATGATATTATTCTATATTTAGACCACTTTGATGTTTCAGTCTCTAGTGTAATTAAGGAATTTGATAATTTTAGTAGCTTATCAGGATATAAAATAAATTGGAGCAAATCTGCTCTAATGCCAATTAACAATGTTAAGGTTAATTTTTATATTCCCTCATTTATCCCTATTAAGGAATCTTTCATCTATTTGGGCATTACCATATATAAAAACATTCATAAGATTGCCAGAGACAATTTTAATAACATTTTAGTTAAGGTCAAAAATGACATTCAAAGATGGAAGAATCTTAAAGTCTCTCTCCATGGAAGAATCTCCACTGTTAAGATGAATTTGTTACCTTGATGAATTTTTTTTTCTCTATGCTACCACTTTCTCCCCCTCCAGGTTACTTTAAGGAGATCAACTCCATAATTTCTAAGTTTATCTGGAATGATAAATGTCCAAGAATTAAACACCACATTACAACATCCTAATATCGCAGGAGGACTGGCTGTACCAAATTTTGAATTATATTATTGGTCGTTCCAGCTTAAGGCCCTTCATAATTGGGTTGATCCGCAATCTACAGTTTCATGGAGGGGTGATTGAAGCTGACAAGGTTAAACCAAATAGACTTCAAGATATTTTATTTACTGGCACAGGAAAAAAAGGGGATAATTATAAATTTGGTCCGGTTGTGGCTAACTCTATTAAAATCTGGAAAACGGTTGAACGTCGGATAGGTGGACCCTTCAAATTCTGAAACACCATCTGCTGGTCGGCCATCTGTTTCCTTAATATATAATAAAATTATTGATTGTATTACAAAACCTCTTTCTATTAAAACTATTTGGAATAGGGAATTATCTGATCTTAATTTATCTGTCGACTGGGAGAGAGTGTGGTCTAATCTCAGCTTAACATCTAAAAATCTGGCTCATCGTCTTATTCACTTCAAAGTCATTCATAGAGCATACATAACTCCTTACAAAAGATTTAAAATGAAACTGCAGTCAAATTTGAACTGCCATATATGTAACACTACATTATCGGGCACTTTTCTGCATATGTTTTGGGAATGTCCTGTCGTCATCAGTCTATGGCCACATGTAAACCTGGTTTTGTCATCATTACTGAGAATTGATTGGTCTGTTAACCCAAGTTTATGTCTTCTTAATGATGATTCTGGTCTCTGTATTAGTTCAATGCAAAAGAGAATGTTGTTTGCTGGTTTTACAGCTGTGAAGAAGACAATAATTCAGAACTGGTTTACACCACACATGTGTAGAGAGGCATATTGGATCCGTAGCCTCCTGCAAATTGTCTCCTGTGAATGTACAACGGCGCGAGTCGGTGGGGCCAAGCCTTCAACCATTGAGGCTTGGCAGTGTTTTTTACTGAATATACGTGATTATTTAAAGGAGTAACTTTTGTGTTCTTGTTGTCCTTCCCTCTCTCCCTCCCTTTTGATTGAACCTTGAGATGTTGAGTATGTGTCTGCTGTTTTGTTTTGTTTAATTTTGGATATTATGTTGTGTTGTTTGTGAAAAAAATGAAAATAAAAAATTGTTGATAACAAAAAAAACAGTACTGTGAAATATATAATGTTACAATTTAAAATAGCTGTCTTTTAATGTGAATATATAGTAAAATAATTTATTGCTGTGATCAAAGCTGAATTTTCAGCATCATTACTCCAGTCTTCAGTGTCATATGATCCTTCAGAAATCATTGTAATATGCTAATTTGCTGCTCAGGAAACATTTCTGATTATTATGAATGTTGAAAACTTTTGTGCTGCTTCATATTGTTGTGGAAAATGTGATACCATTCAGCCTTGGGTAAGATTAAAAAATATAAATATATATTTTTCTTCAACAAGGTTGCATTAAATTGACTTTAGTGACAGTAAAGATATTTACACTTATTACAAAGTACTTAATATTTCAAATAAATGCTGTTCTTTAACTGAGAACCATTATACCAATAATAAAAACCATTATTAATAATTGATCACAAATAATAAGTGATTTAAGCAGCATTTTTTAAAAAGGATTGTTTTTTAAAATTCCGATAAATCATAAGTGTCTCAGATCAAGCTGTTCTCAGATTCTTGGCAGAGTGACATAGTTCTGCACAGGCCCCTCCCATGATTATTGACATAGACCCGCCCTGATTAAGCTGTCAACAGTCCACCATTGTTTTGATGCCGGAGCAGTTGTAGACAAGAATGTCTCCTAAGTGATTGAGGTTTTGTTGTTGGCAGTGATGGGAATAACGGCGTTATAAATAAACGGCGTTACTAACGGCGTTATTGTTTTCAGTAACGAGTAATCAAACTAATTACTGTTATTACTGACAATAAAATGCGGCGTTACTATAATATTATTATCATTTTATTTTTCAGTTCATCTGAATGGATGCGCAGTGTAGCTGTATTTGACGTACCGTAAACTCTAGTGTGAAGCGCACGGCTCGCCGTAGCTTTGTCTCTCTCTCACACACACACACGCGCGTGCGCAAAGATACAGAGCGAGAGAGTCTTTACAGAGCGAGAAATATATATAAAAAAATACAGAGCGAAAGAGTCTTTCATAGCATGCAGAATTGACGCGCTACATGTAAACAATATTCTTTGTTGTGTTTTCCTGTCAAAATAACGGAGTTCCTTTGGAATTCTTCAGCTTTTAAGAACTGCCGGGTTCTCTGTTAGTGGGCGGAACTAATGCGCAAACGACAATCTCATTGGCCGGCGCTCAATTATTATCATCCCTGTTTTAATTTCAGCTAATCAATTCGAGCGAACCCATACAACGTGATTAATATTCATGAACCCAGCAGCTCCTTTATCCTTAGTGCGTTTTATATTGTTATTAGTGGTATAATTCATAGTAGTTTTGTTATCTTATCAATTGTTCCCCCTTTTTTTATAGAAACACTAAATGACAAACAATATCTTAAGCACCACCACCAGTCCTAAGTTCAGTCAACATGACAAATATGAATTCATACTTGGTTACTCTAATTACTATCATCATATAATGCTAAATTATCATAATATCATATTATAATGCATGACTAACTGATGCTAAGTGTCAGTAGATAAATAGTGTCGATTATACATTATTTTTTTATAATAATAATTTATTCTATGTAGTGTCCATTTCATTCATTTAACATATTTAATATTGGGGCATCCAAGTTATTTGACATTTGAATTTAAAAAAAAAAAAGTAACGCAATAGTTACTTTCCCTGGTAATTAGTTACTTTTATAATGATGTAACTCAGTTACTAACTCAGTTACTATTTGTGAGAAGTAACTAGTAACTATAACTAATTACTTTTTTAAAGTAGCATGCCCAACACTGGTTGTTGGATGTAATAATGAACATAGCAGTTGTCATTTACTGCTAAAGATGCAGAGGGTGAAGATGCAGATGCACAGGATTACTTTTGTTTTTGAAGGGAATGCGCTCCCCGATCTACCTAAATGCATCTATGTTCACGTGAATCATTTGTGATCCAGCTTCACCTACAGTATAAGTTTTGACATAAGATATGAGTATACGTTTTTTTTTTTTTATGAATCTTTGCAAATCGCCATTCCTAATAATGAGCTAGTTAGCATGTTCCGCAACAAATGCGACTAAAGTTAACAGTCTAGAGAACTGCTCATCACCCCATGGAAGAGAGAGGCGGGATGAGCAGAGCTCATTAGCATTTAAAGGGACATGCACTGAAACAGGTCGCTGTGAACAGAGCTGATTTTGGCAAGGTAAAAAGGGTGTTGTTTTACACTACAATTGAGAAATTTTAACCAAAGCATGTTATAGACTTTTCATTAAGACCCTAAAGAATCATATCAACTTGTGGAAAATGGGCATCTGAAATGACCTCCAAATGGTCTCCAAAATGTCAATTCTAGAAAAAATATATATTTGTGAAAGCTCTAAGAGACGAGTTCTGTACTGACAGCACAATATAGTTCCAGCTGTATTTAATCTGGAATATTATTTTTATTTTATTTTATTATTTGTGTTTACCCCAATGGCAAATCGTGTGATGTCTCGTTCGTTGGCTTTCAGGATGACATTTTTAAATTCCTCTTTGGGGTCATTTGATTTTCCATCAGTGATCACCAACAATAGCTTCTGAGCGTTGCTTCGCATGCCCACCTTCTCAGAAAACATCTCTTCTCTGAGGGGGGAATAAAAGAGCAAAACAAAGAAATAAACTGAAAAACTGGTGTTTGGCTAAAGTTCATATCATAGCAGAACCCATATATCTATACAGTGTATAAGCAATCAAATTAATAAACATGATTACAATTACTGTTGCACTCACATAACAAAACGTATTGCAGAAGGTGTGTATGTATCTCCCTGTGCCTGGGTCACATCTTTCATTAGTTGTTCGGGGTCTTGATTCACTGCAAAGTTCTCAAAGTGAAAGACAGCTGAAACTCTTGTGGAGAATTTGGCCACTGCCACCTGAGACACGGAAACAATATGAATATAATATTATATTAATATAACAAATGAAAGCTTTTTTTGTTATGAAATACTTTTATTCAAACTACATAACATTTAAAATCTAAACAGATTTTAAATCACTAATAGTGATTTAAAACTTCACTTGCCAAGTTTTTAAATAGCTACAGAGAAATACTGGCATGAGCACATACACACCTGTGCTCGTGTATCCAAAAACATGGCAATTAAGTTCTTGATGAATCTGATCATCGTTTCAAAATTTTCTGAGGTGATACTGCCAGAGTCATCAAACAGAATAACTGTATCCAGAGGGGGAATAACATGACACTCTGAAATACATGAAAACAAAATCCATAGGTTGACATAAAACTGTATTGCAACAGTGTAAGAAGTAATGCATAATGTGTAATCTACCAGAAAAAAAAAACATATACTATTTGCAACATACTATGATTTGGCCACTAATTGTAATCCTGCACTTATTTAGAGTTGTATTTATATAGAATGGATAATATAGTTAGGACACAGGGTTTGCCTATGTAAGGGTGTCAATAAATGACAAATGCAATTTCAAGGGGATAAAAACACACAAATACATTATATTCCATAAAAATACACATTTTAATTGAAAATAAAGTAATAATATTACATATTGTAATAACATAAGACTTATATAATAAAATTATACATATTTGTTGCTTAATGGATAAATAATAATTAGATTTTTATTAGGTACTGTATAGAGACAATGTAATGACATAATTTCACTAGAACACAGCATTAGAACGTTAATATTGTGAATGTTGTAAGGTTGCATTATCAATAAAGTGTTGTAATACCCTGGAAAGCTGGCTTCAGTGTGTCATCAGCAGTGAAGTGTGGGTTGATCTCCACACACTGACCATTTAGATAGTTAAACCCCTCACATTTATGCTCCAGACGAGGACCACACACCTGGAAGAGGGACAGAGAGTTAAAGAAGAATTTGAGCTTTTCAATTAAGAAAATAATTAACAAACTAATTAAATTAAAATTAGCGTTAAAATAAATTAAAATAACTTACAGGTCCAATAAAGAAAGTAAATTAGACACATTTGGAAACTTACAACCTGTAACTCATGTTAGATGCAAAGAGACTAGCCAATCATAACAAAGAGGCATTTACAAGCCTTTGAAGTAAAAACAAAAAAAAACAGAAGATTCAGAGAAAGATGGAAAATGGCCATCATATAAAATGTGACTAAAATGTGTTTCCCTTTCAAGAGAACTCGCACTGTGCCCTGTAAAGGTCGCTATGGGGAACGCCATCAACACGACTGGTGTCTGAAGTCTGATGCCCAAATACGACAATAACACTGAACCTCTTCTTCATATTCAGGGACTGTTTTGTCTGCGTTACCACATGTGAAGTGGTAATCAATATTTCATAATCACTATTATGGAAGAGGGGCAGCCATCTGTTCCCTGAGGCTCAGGACCTACTGTTGCATTGAGGGAATTGAGATCATGGGGCTCTCAGGTGGAGCTGGCTGAGGAATTTGAGAAGAGCATGTCTCTTTCACATTCTTCGGCCACGAATGTTTTATATCTTACATCTGATCCAGCAGCCAGTGCTCTGTTGGCTTCTAGCTATGATGAGCAGGAGATGGCTGAGGAAGATGAAGATGTTAATCCTGATCTTCTACTCAGCCTTCCTACCCTGCGTATGTTGGAGGTTATTGAGCGTGCCACGGAAAGATTAGATCTGCCATGGAAGTGCAGGGGGAAGGAAGTCCCTTCCCATGTCCATACTGAGATCGAGATGGGATGAAAAAAAAAGTTTTCCTGCGGATCCATCTATTCCAGCATGCAAATTAAATTACGCTAATATAGAGGGGATGTGTAAGTATCAGGGGCATAGCATCTGGGTATGCAGGTGCATATGGGCCCGGGCAGATTGGGGACCCGCCAAGCCGAGGGGGAACTTTTAATTGAAACGAGGAAATGAATAGAGCCCTGCATGGGCTCGACCATGGCCCTGGCCCTGGCCCGAGACGTTTAGGCCCTAGCCCGGCCCTTGTCTGACAGCTTATCAAAATTCTCTGCCCAAGTCCGACTAGAGGCTGTGTCTTTTTTCTCTTTCTCTCTTCCCCTTCACACAGCTGCTGCTTCAGCCATTAAAATAGTTCAGTTTTGTTTTTTAATGGCAAAGTGGATATATTTATTTTCGTTTCTTTATTAAGTTAATTTAGAAATATGAATGGAACATTTTATGTTTGTTAAATTCAAGTTTTTATTTTTTACCAAGTGGCCAGCGCCAGACAGTGAGTTGAGCATATGTTTGATCAATTTAGCCTTCTCAAATCAACACGACTTGCCTAAAATAAAATCTATACACATAAAACACTTCATGCATTTCACAATATACATTTAAATATTTAAGATAAATGTGCGCTATTAGGTGCATATCCGATCATTTGTGTGGAGAGTGGAAGCTAATATGCGCTTTGCAGGACATGGAGGCGCCAGCTCGATCCCTTGCTTTTTTTTTCTTAATATGAGTGGAAACTTAAAATACGCTGTCCTTTTTGCTCATAAAGGTAAATCCTTTAAAAAAAATTGCATCATTCGGAACTGCAAATGTCTACTTTTATTTGTGTGCATTCACAATATAACTTTTAAATCACTAATCACTAAAAAAAATAATGTTAAAGAGGTGTGTGAACTCGCAAGTACGATGTCAGACTGTAATATGCTCTGGCCCCCTCCCTGCTTACCGGGGTGATGAAATTCATAGCAGACTGTCGTCACTCAATGGCTGGATGTCTACGTGGTGCCCGCAGAATAACATAGGTTTTATAGACAATTGGACGAGTTTTTGGGGCAGGCCTGACCTATTGAAAAGAGATGATGTTCATCCCTCCTGGGGTGGTGCCGCTCTTCTCTCTAGAAATATGGCACATAGTCTTAGAGTTCATACTTGACTAACTGGGGCCCAGGTCAGGAAGCAGACAGACTGGCTAAACCGACCGTCTGCTAGCCGCCTCACGTAACAGAAGTCAGTTAATTCTCAGCAAATAGAGACTCCTTCACCTAGATATCACACTATAGAGACTGTGTCTGTTCCCCGAACTAGAAAATACAGAAAACGTCAAAACCAATTTCTGAGTAAGCATTTAATTGATGTTCAACAAATAAAAAATGTTTACAATACACAGAAACAATTGATAAAAATTGGCTTACTGAATATCAGGTCCCTTTCTACAAAAGCACTTTTTGTAAATGATTTGATTAATGATCATAACCTAGATTTGCTCTGTTTGACAGACATATGGCTAAAACCAGATGAATACATTATTTTAAATGAGTCTACCCCCCAAGATTACTGTTACAAAAATGAGCCGCGTCCAAAAGGCAAAGGGGGAGGTGTTGCTACAATTTACAACAATATTCTCAGTATTTCTCAGAAGACAGGCTTTAAGTATAACTCCTTTGAAGTAATGGTGCTTCATATAACATTATCTAGAGAAAAAAGTATTAATGATAAATCCCCCGTGATGTTTGTACTGGCTACTGTATACAGGCCACCAGGGCACCATACAGACTTTATTAAAGAATTTGCTGATTTTCTATCAGAGTTAGTGCTGGCTGCAGATAAAGTCTTAATTGTGGGTGATTTTAATATCCACGTTGATAATGGAAAAGATGCATTAGGATCAGCATTCATAGACATTCTGAACTCTATTGGGGTTAGACAACACATTTCAAGACCTACTCATAGTCGAAATCATGCTCTAGATTTAATACTGTCACATGGAATTGATGTTAATGGTGTTAAAATTCTGCAGCAAAGATATATCAGATCATTATCAAGTCTTGTGTAAACTCCATACAATTAAAGCTGTAAATTCAACTCCTTCTTACAAATATGGTAGAACCACCACTTCTAGCACAAAAGACTGCTTTGTAAGTAATCTTCCTGATTTATCTCAATTCCTCAGCATATCCAACAGCTCAGAACAACTTGATGATGTAACAGAAACTATGGACTCTCTCTTTTCTAGTACTTTAGATACAGTTGCTCCTTTACGCTTAAGGAAGATTAAGGAAAAGAGTCCAACACCTTGGTATAATGAGCACACTCGCACCCTAAAGAGAGCAGCCCGGAAAATGGAGCGCAGCTGGAGGAAAACAAAACTAGAGGTATTTCGTATAGCTTTGTGCGAAATTACCCTATCCTACAGAAAAGCTTTAAAAACTGCTAGATCTGATTACTTTTCATCTCTTTTAGAAGAAAACAAACATAACTCCAGGTATTTATTCAATACAGTGGCAAAATTAACAAAAAATAAAGCATCAACAGGTGTTGACATTTCCCAACAGCACAGCAGTAATGACTTTATGAACTATTTTACTTCCAAAATTAATACTATTAGAGATCAAATTGTAACCATGCAGCTGTCAGCTACAGTATCACATCAAATGCACTATAGATCCCCTGAGGAACAATTCCACTCATTCTCTACTATAGGAGAGGAAGAATTGTATAAACTTGTTAAATCATCTAAACCAACAACATGTATGTTAGACCCTATTCCATCTAAACTACTAAAAGAGGTGCTTCCAGAAGTCATAGATCCTCTTTTGGCTATTATTAATTCGTCATTGTCATTAGGATATGTCCCCAAAAACTTTAAATTGGCTGTTATTAAGCCTCTCATTAAAAATCCACAACTTGACGCCAAAGATCTAGTTAATTACAGACCGATCTCGAATCTCCCTTTTCTGTCAAAGATACTAGAAAAGGTTGTATCCTCACAATTATATTCCTTCTTAGAGAAAAATGATATCTGTGAGGATTTCCAGTCAGGATTTAGACCGTATCATAGTACTGAGACTGCTCTCATTAGAGTGACAAATGACCTGCTCTTATCATCTGATCGTGGTTGTATCTCTCTATTAGTGCTACTGGATCTTAGCGCTACGTTCGACACTATCGATCACAACATTCTTTTGAATAGACTAGAAAACTTTGTTGGCATTAGTGGAAGTGCATTAGCATGGTTCAAATCGTACTTATCTGACCGCCATCAATTCGTAGCAGTGAATGAAGAGGTATCATATCGATCACAAGTGCAGTATGGAGTACCTCAAGGCTCAGTACTAGGGAAGTTACTTTTCATGCTTTATATGTTACCCTTGGGAAATATCATTAGGAAACACGGGGTTAGCTTTCACTGTTATGCTGATGATACTCAGCTCTATATTTCTTCACGGCCCGGTGAAACACCCCAAATTGAGAAACTTATGGAATGCATAGTCGATATAAAAAACTGGATGACGAGTAATTTCTTACTGCTAAATTCTGAAAAAACAGAGGTGTTAATTATCGGACCTAAAAACCCCACAAGTATTAACCTAGAACACTGTGTAACACGTGATGGCTGCTCTGTCGATTGTTCGTCATCAGTCAGGAACCTAGGTGTGCTATTTGATAGCAATCTCTCCTTTGACAGCCACGTTTCTAGCATTTGTAAAACTGCATTTTTTTCATCTTAAAAATATATCTAATCTGAGACCTATGCTCTCAGAAATATTAATTAATGCGTTTATGACCTCAAGGTTAGATTATTGTAATGCTTTATTGGGTGGTTGTTCTGCACGCTTAATAAACAAACTACAGATGGTTCAAAATGCAGCAGCTAGAGTTCTTACTAGAACCAGGAAGTATGACCACATTAGCCCGGTTCTGTCAACACTGCACTGGCTCCCTACTTAACATCGTATAGATTTTAAAATCTTGTTAATTACTTATAAAGCCCTGAATGGTTTAGCTCCTCAGTACTTGAGCGAGCTCTTTTCGCATTATAGTCCTCCACGGCCGCTGCATTCTCAAAACTCTGGCCATTTGATAATACCTAGAATATCAAAATCAATTGTGGGCAGCAGATCTTTTTCCTATTTAGCGCCCAGACTCTGGAACAATCTACCAAACACTGTTCGGGAGGCAGACACACTCTGTCAGTTTAAATCTAGATTAAAGACCCATCTCTTTAACCTGGCGTACACATAACACACTAATACACTTCTAATATTCAAATCCGTTAAAGGATTGTTAGGCTGCATTAATTAGGTCAACCGGAACCGGGAACACTTCCCATAACACACAATGTACTTGTTACATCGTAAGAAGATTGACATCTACGCTAATATTAGTCTGTTTCTTTCTTATTCCGAGGTCACTGCAGTCACTAGATCAGATGGTGGATCAGCACCTAGAGACGACCTCTACAGCCCTGAACGTCAGCGGAGACCAGGACACCTAGATGAGCCCCAGAGACAGATCCCCAGTGAGGACCCCATCACCTAGACAGCCATCGGGAAAAGACCACTGGAACCAGTTGAGCCCTTACAATCTGACGTTGCAGCAGTTGGAATTGAACTGCTGGGTCGTCTGGCCAGAGGAGAAATGGCCCCCCGACTGAGCCTGGTTTCTCCCAAGGTTTTTTTCTTCGTTCTGTCACCGATGGAGTTTTGGTTCATTGCCGCTGTCGCCTCTGGCTTGCTTAGCTGGGGACACTTCATTTCCAGCAATATTGTCGACTTGATTGAACAGAAACTTTTTGAACTGAACTTAGCTGGACGATGCCATCACTGAATTCAATAATGAAATGCCTTTAACTGAAAATTGAGTGTTTAATCTTGTCATTTTACATTATTGACACACTATTTTCCTATTTTGATATTGTGCAGTTGCTTTGACACAATTTGTAATGTTAAAAGCACTATATAAATAAAGATGACTTGACTTGACAATATCAACAAAATTTTGTGCTTTTGTAAAATAAAGAAAACAAACAGGATGCACTTTCTGCAGTCTTGATCTTGAAAACAAACAGTATGCGCAGAAGCGCAGTGAGCAGGAGCGCTTCACAAAAATGAACTGAAATTCAGCGAATGCTTGCTTCACAGACAAGATATATCTATAGAATGCTATAAATTACTACGTTAAAATTAAATAATTCAAATCAAAATCAAAAACTCTTATTATATAATCCGGAAAGTAGCATTTCTTTCTAAAGGCGTGTCCAATGAGGAGATGGCGAGTCAGGATCGTCAACTTCATTTTTGGGAAACTGACTCAGAAAACACTAGTTAATTAATAAATAAATCAAATATCTCCTTACAATTTTTAACTTTTTTTTTTTTTTTTTGGGCTGCTGTGCCAAGATTGTGTTTGCATGCA
The DNA here is from genome assembly GCA_023376895.1 of Aspiorhynchus laticeps. NCBI lineage: Eukaryota > Metazoa > Chordata > Actinopteri > Cypriniformes > Cyprinidae > Aspiorhynchus > Aspiorhynchus laticeps. The sequence goes on from JALXFT010001134.1 coordinate 81,780, forward strand.
GTACAAATAGCCTACGGCGGCATTTACTACACTACAGCGGTGCCACGCTGAAAAATAACTAACTAAATAAATAAGATTAACTTCATAATATTTTAATAAAAAAATATTATATTATTATTATAATATTTTAAGAATAAAGTCAAAATTACTTTTGTTAATGTGAAAATTCCACCCATACTCCACCTATAAAAAAAAAAAGTCTGTGGCATCCAACCTGTCATTCTTCACATTTAACATGAAAAACAGTAATAAAACATAGGCTTATTGATGTTTTTTTGAAACTCATATTGATTGATTTCATGAAACATTCGTTTGTATTAAATTGTTCTGATTTTTTTCAACATGCATTTAAATATTTGTTTATTTCATGCTGCAAATATTAAAGAGGAAAATATCATTGATTCACATGCGTGAACTGAGGCAAATATAGTTATCTCACTACAAACGAAAGAGTGTAAAAACACATTTATTGTTAATATTTTATTGGTTGGTTTGCATGCTACAAATAATGAATGGACTTGAAAACATTAAATATTAGCCTATTTCAAAGCATTTATAACATAATTAAAAAAGCTTGTGTATAGTCACGTAATGTTATTTACTTCAGAAAAATCAGCAATAAGTTAAGTTAACCGAGTTGTTAACCGTGGGGGGGGGGGTGAAGGGCATATATATATATATATGATAGATAGATATGCTCATATCTATGTTTTTGAGTCACAGATATGATGATTTTTCAGATAAGCAAGAAACAAGAAAAAAATAAAAAATTAAAGCACCGTGTAGAGATTTTGACAATTTTATGTGTAGCCCATGTATAGCCCACTCAGGGGCAGATTTAGTGAATTGGGGGCCCCAGGCAAATATAGGAATGGGGCCCTATACATTTGCACAAATTTACCTAGATCAACCTTGAGGTTTCTTTTTTTTTGTGATGCTTGCTGCTGCACAATGGTGCCCCATAGTTGTGTCCAATGTTTCTACATTTGCATGTTATAATGGGATACTTTCATTTACATTTACATTTATTCATTTAGCAGACACTTTTATTCGTTCATGTTGTAGACCACGAAATAGCAATTGATTTACCGTTGAGATACAAGTTTTAACAAAAAACAAAATAAATTATAAAATGATAAACCTCACAATTGAACCTTTAAACCATTTTTTTTTAAGAAAAGGGATGAGTCAGAAGTATAAATTATTATATTATTTAAAACGGGTTTATGTGGGTAGATTTTCGCATTGGTCTGAACAAAAACTGCAGACTGGATTATTGAAATTGCACATTCATTACATCAAGGCAGAATGAGATGCTTGACAGCGGAAACGACGACACAATGCACAGAAGCGACTTCTGGTAAGACGCAGGAGGAGCCAGGCCCGGAGGCAACCCACAGTGCCCAGAGCCTCCTAGTGTCACCAACACCTGCTGCCAGCAGCTCACCTGCCACCATAACCCAAGAAACAGCATTTCTCGACAACCCACATGGCCTCCAAAGCCAGCAAGCTGCAGCCATAACAACTGGCTGAGCCCCTTCGGTCCAGCCAAGGATCCAGTGGCCCAAATCCTCCAAGAGAGTTGAGTGGCAACAATTTGATGAAGATGTAAGCCAGGTCCTGGAAGTAACAGCTAAGTGGGATGTGGACCACCGACTGAGAACGATGACCACCCTCATAGTGAACATCGCAGCTGAGCGATTTGGAACCGAGGTCTCCAAGCCTGCTCCATCGGCATATGCTCCAAGCCACAGAGCAAGGAAAATCCAGTGCCTCAGGGAAGAACTTAGGCTGCTAAAGAGGCAATACAAGTCAGCGAGGGAAGTCGAGAGAGCCGGCCTAGCGGACCTGAGAGCAATCCTAAGGAAACAACTCTTGACCTTACGGAGGGCAGAGTTCCACAGAAGGAGGCGGAAGGAGAGAGCCAGGAAGAGGGCAGCATTCTTGGCCAATCCATTCAAGTTGACCAAGCAGCTCCTTGGCCAAAAGAGGGCTGGCCGCCTCACCTGCTCCAAGGATGCCATAAACGACCACCTCAAGGCCACCTATAGTGACTCCATCAGAGAACAACCACTGGGTCCATGCGATGCGCTGATAACACCACCAGAGCCTGCATCAGACTTCGACCTGAAGGAGCCCCGCCTAAGGGAAGTGGAGGAAGTGGTGAGGAGAGCAAGATCGAGCTCAGCACCAGGCCCAAGTGGAGTGCCCTACAAGGTGTATAAGAACTGCCCGAAGCTACTACATCGGCTTTGGAGGGTTCTGAAGGTGATCTGGAGGAGAGGGAAGATCGCCCAGCCATGGAGGTATGCTGAGGGAGTGTGCATACCAAAAGAGGAGAAGTCTGAGAATATCGACCAGTTTCGGGTAATCTCCTTGCTCAGTGTGGAGAGTAAAATCTTCTTCAGCATCGTGGCTAAGAGGCTCTCCAACTTCCTGTTGAGCAATAAGTACATCGACACGTCTGTGCAAAAGGGAGGTATACCAGGAGTTCCCGGTTGTCTGGAACACACGGGTGTGGTAACCCAGCTCATCAGGGAAGCAAGAGAAGGTAGAGGGGACCTGACTGTACTGTGGCTGGACCTCACCAATACCTATGGCTCAATACCCCATATGCTGGTGGAAGTCTCGCTGGAGAAACACCATGTACCGCAGAAGGTGAAAGATCTCATCCTGGACTATTACAGCAAGTTCAGCTTGAGAGTCTCTACTGGCCAGCTAACATCTGACTGGCACCAGCTGGAGGTGGGGATAATCACTGGCTGTACCATCTCAGTGACCCTCTTTGCGCTGGCGATGAACATGCTGGTCAAGGCAGCTGAAACAGAATGCAGAGGCCCCCTCAGCAAGTCTGGAGTTAGGCAACCTCCCATAAGAGCCTTCATGGACGACCTCACAGTGACAACAACGGCGGTACCAGGAGCCAGGTGGATCCTTCAGGGGTTGGAGAGACTCATGTCATGGGCACGCATGAGCTTCAAACCTGTAAAGTCCAGGTCTTTGGTTCTAAAGAAGGGGAAGGTTACAGACAGATTCCGCTTCAGGCTGGGAGAACACCAGATCCCGTCAGTTACTGAGAGACCAGTGAAGAGCCTTGGGAAGGCCTTCAACTGCAGACTGAATGACAGAGTCTCCATTAAGGCAACTGGTGTTGACCTGGAGGGATGGTTGAGAACAGTGGATAAGTCTGGGCTCCCTGGAAGATTCAAGGCCTGGGTCTACCAGCATGGAATCCTCCCAAGAATCCTCTGGCCTCTGCTTATCTATGAGGTCCCCATGACTGTGGTGGAAGTTTTTGAGCAAAAGGTGAGCAGCTATCTATGCAGATGGCTGGGTCTACTGCGTAGCCTAAGTAACATCGGGCTATATGGGAACACCAACAAGCTCAGGCTCCCTTTTAGCTCAGTCAGGGAGGAGTTCATCATTGCACGGGCTCGGGAACACCTGCAGTACTCTGCATCCAGAGATGCCAAAGTGTCCGGTGCAGGGATTGTTGTGAGGACAGGGAGGAATTGGAAGGCAGCCGAGGCAGTCCAGCAAGCAGAGACTCGGCTGAAGCACAAGGCCATCCTTGAAACAGTAGCGTAAGGCAGAGCCGGACTTGGGAGCTTAAGAGCGACCCGATATGACTCTGCCAGCGGAAAGGAGAGGCAGAGGCTGGTACAGGAGGAGGTGCGAGCTTCAGTCGAGGAAGAGCGAACCAGTAGAGCAGTGGCCATGCGGCAGCAGGGCGCCTGGATGAAGTGGGAGCAGGCAATGGAGCGGAGTGTCACCTGGAAGGACATCTGGAAGTGGAACCCACAGAGGATCAAGTTCTTGATTCAGGGAGTCTATGATGTCCTCCCAAGTCCATCCAACCTGTGCATATGGGGCAAAATAGAAACACCTGCATGCCCCCTTTGTTCCAAAATAGGGACATTAGAACACATCCTGAGCAGCTGCTCCAAGGCGCTGGGTGAGGGCCGGTATCGATGGAGGCACGACCAGGTCCTCAAATCCATCGCTGAGGCAATCAACAAGGGGATCAAGGACAGCCGACACACCCAAGCTACAGCCAAGGTCATTCACTTCATCAGGGAAGGACAAAAGCCAGAGAAAGCATCGAAAAACTGCTCTGTACGTTTGCTCTCCACAGCCCGGGACTGGGTAATGACAGTCGACCTGGAAAGGCAGCTGAAAATTCCAACACACATCACCCAGTCCAAATTGAGACCTGACATCATCTTGGTCTTTGAGGCCACAAAACAACTGATCTTGTTGGAGCTGACAGTGCCCTGGGAGGAGAGGATGGAGGAGGCTCAAAAGAGAAAGAGGGAGAAATACCAAGAACTGGTGGAGGATTGTCGGAGGAATGGATGGAGGACCAGGTGTATGGCAGTAGAGGTGGGCAGCAGGGGATTTGCTAGTCACTCCCTGAGCAAGGCCTACGGCACACTGGGCATAACAGGTGCTAACCGAAGACGAGCCATAGGCAACAACGTGGAGGCAGTAGAAAAAGCTTCCAGCTGGCTCTGGTTGAAGAGGGGAGAGCAGTGGGGGCAGTAGAATGCCACTTGGACACAGGCCGGGGTCTGATCAGCCTCGGTCGGGTCGCCAGGACGAGGGTGTCTGTTGTAAGACCCGAAACACCCAGTGACTCCTGGAAACAACACTGATGATGTGTCCAAGGTCGTGCATCAGAAGATGTTTCCGTAAACTGAATTATATAGTCTGTACTTTATCAGGTAAAAATTAATGTACCTTAAATTAATACTTTTCAAGTTTTTAATACTCTAATCAACATGGGCATGGACAAATATGGATGCTTTATGCAATATATGTGTATTATTAGTGAAACCATAGTTAACATGCATAGAGCATGAAGACTAGACATGTTTCATAGGTCATAGATGTTTTTCAAAGAACTTGTCCATGTCTATTAGACACATGAAAAAAGAACATAGAAATACCAGGTTCCTATTACTTCTCTTTCTTTGCACTGAGCAATTTACTTACACAAACCTGTTTACATTTTCGCAGGACAGGTCAGCTCACTTCTTCTGAACATGCAAAATGTACATTTATTTTTTATTATTACATTTGTTTGCATCTCTGTGCCACATACTGTATTTTGATGCAGCTAAATTCTCAATAAAACTGTTTTCATTGGTATAAGTTTTTCTGTTTCTGTTGTCAGACAATGAGATGAATATGAAATAGTGACTGAAACGCGACCTATTAAGACACCATCTTTCCCTTCCAAGATGTTAATCTGAACAGAAATCCTGATTTATAATCCAGCCGTCGTCTGACAAAATCAAATAGGCTACACATAAGATAAAGACAATAGCTGTGCTGTGATTTTGGCTATACTTGCATGTAAAATTAGAGAAGCAACAGTGTTTTAACTGAAAGTGCAGCTCCTTTCAGTCGCTCGCTGTACAGAGCAGATGCAGAGAGAGAGGTGTGTGCACGCGCTGGAAAAGAGAGACCTCGCGCTCGTGCGGCAGTCAGCGTCAGATGCATAATATTTTAATTTGCTACAAGCAGGATACACAAGAAGCATGTACAACTCAGATAAGCAGACGGTTGTCGTGGTAATAAACACCGTAAACTGCAACCGGTCACGTGTCCGCGCTTAATGCGCATCTCGTATATGAAAAGCATTTTAGGGGGCCCTTGGCTTTTGGGGCCCAAGGCAGTCGCCTACATTTGCCTAATGGGTAAGTCCGCCCCTGGATCCACTATGTTTTCCCACACATGTGTGATGTAAACCAGTTCTGTATTATTGTCCTCTTCGCAGCCACAAAACCAGCAAACAACATTATCTTTTGTATTAAGCTTACAAAGAGACCAGAATCACCATCAAGAAGACACAAAAACTGGGCCAGCAAAGCAACCAACTTGCAGCAAGGAGGACAAAATCAGGCCTACATGTGTCCATAGATTAATGACAATAGGACACTCCCAAAACATATGAAGAAAAGTCCCTGATGATGCAGTGTTACAAACAGATAGCCGACCAGAAGATGGCGCAATCCAGTCCCGCATATTAAATATGTCTCTTGTATCAGGGCACAGGAAATAGATTTACGGTGTAAATATTCTAACACACGGGTTCGTTTAACGTCAGAATTTAAACCATTCACATTCAGTGATAAAATATTTAGAGTATGCATTGAATATTCATAAACCCAAAATTGTATTCAGTAAATGAAGAAAAGCAAAAGCACTTTCCTTCTGTAAATTACATGTAAACCGCTAGTGTGCATTCTAGATACCAAACCACCTAGATGAAAAATCCTTTTAAAAATAAGGTAAAGTAAATAAAAGTATGAATGCCTGTTGTAAAAAATAAAAATAACACAGAGACTGGAACAATGACAACTATAAACAATAAACAGCTCAGGCAGCACATTACTGAGAACGTAGGTCTGGTTAAGCAACAAAAAAATATTGATGATCCGTGACCGATCCACCCCAACGCAAGACGAGCCTCCCAAAAGGCCCACATAGCCAAAAAAAACACTGCAATCAAGCCCACTCTCCACTAGTCCCCTCCAGAAATAAAAAGGGGGGAGTTAGTCTCACCAGTAAAGAGACAGTTGCGCCGGATAAATAGGAATAACATCCCAGGAGGAGAAAGGAAAGAAAAAAAAAAGAGATTCAACAGGTATCCACGTCTATCCTGCCACCATCTTCTCCCGGGCAGCAGGAATCGTCTCCATCCTGGCCATCAAGCCCCTCCCGCCGGGCCGAAGAGATGGTGGCCGCCGTTCTCCCGTTGCCTTTTGGAGCCACAGTATATGGGCTTGTCTAAAAAAGAGCCCAAACCAACACTAAACACTAAAGTGTGTGTATCACTTTAAATGCAAATGAACTGCGTCTTTAGAAGAGGGCATAGCGTGTATGTCTTTGCTTTGTATACCTAAAGTAATAAACAGCCGGTAGAAACAACATGACTGACCGGTGTTCAGCCGTACATATGGGAAGCCAAATACACTGAAAGTGGGCTGAATCAGTGCAATGTTACAGAGCTTGTGCCGCGCTGACCTGTCATCAACATGGCTGAATGGGCCGAGCTGTGCTACTGACTCGACAGCGCAGGGAGGATGTGTTTGCTAGCACTACCGAACAGACAGCACAACACAAACTAATCTCACCAGTGCGGCGCTGATCAATTAAAACCAACACAACTCACCGAGGGTGGAAACTACGGTAATGCAGGACTGTCAGTCAATGGCCATGGGTGGGCCTAAACTATGTGACATCATATTGCTCAGAGAATCAAAACGGCAGGCCTATTGAAACTTTGGTTTAATGGGGATTAAAAAATAAGGAGTGGGTTTTTATCATTGCAGGGTGGTTGTGTTCACACTGCCAACACACATTTATGTCCAAACACCATGTAAAAGTGGATTTTGCATAATAGGTGCACTTAAAAAAAATTACAACATTGACTGCCTCAATAATTAGCCTCTGGATATATTTATGCATTTAAGCGTGCATTAGGACTAACACATTGTATCAACTTCTTCCAAGGTGGACAAGAAACAAGGGAGAAAACTGGAGACACCCTAGCTTGTTTTTACCACTGCAATCATAATCAACACTACTTACCAAAGCTTGATTATCATCACAGGCAAGAGCCAAACCAAACGCAATGCCTGGATTAACTGAAAGGGAAATCAAATTTTAGCAGCTAATTTATACAGCATCTTTCACAATACATTACAATACGTTCGAAAGCAGCTCGACAAGAAGTAGTGCAAATGTTAAGTGGGATGTGTAAGGACTTTTCTGTCCTCTGCATGTTGAAACTTTCACACAAAAGTTGGTGATTTACTTCCTCTTTTTGAGTGAGGAAACAATCCATTTCTCATAGTTCTGGTTGTCAAAGCTGTTAATAGCAACAAAAAAATTATAATAATTGGTGATTTTACCATCAACAGCTGTATTAAAATGAGCATAATAAATCTACACTGAAGAGCATTGTCGGGACATGGGTATTGTTCACAAATGTCAAGCTGGGGCCAGTTGTATTTGGCCAAAAGTTACAAGTTGTAGTTGGCCAAAAAAAGAAAAAAAAAGTTACATTTTACATACGTGACCTTTTCCATTTTGACAAGGACAGCAAAAAAAAAAGTGGATTGTAGGAACCTGTAGGATTCATTGTATGGCACTTGTCATTTATTGTTGGAAAACAGCTTTGAAGCATACTACAGTATTAGCATGTGTCTAAAAATGAATTTTGTTAGTGTTTTTATGTTTTGTAATAGTTTTGAGGAGTCTAACCTGTCAGTGGGAGCAGCATACACTGATTTCCACTGTAAGAACACCTATAAAGACCACCAGTTCCATTAGAAAGGGTAGGGGCCGTCACTAACACACTAAAAGAGAACAAAACAATTATGAGAATAGGAAGGATATTCAGTGGCGAAACATGACATTAACAAAACATTATTGCAACTGTGTTAACGTCTGTATACGATGATTCATATATGTACTTAGGGAGAAGGACTTTTTAAAACTTTTTAAAAATATTTCCTTACAGTGGATGACGAAGCACAACCTCATAATTTTTTGCAGTCAACAGACACAAACTTTTTTAGAGTTATTTATATAGAGTTAGGAATTAGTGATTTTGGTCACAATATAATACAATAATGTAAAATAATCTCTGAAACTGTATTTATCAGCTCTCAAACAATAAAAAATCAGTCATTACCTTTAAGAGTTATTTCTACCTGATTAAAATGCAAGCCTCACCTGTCTCCATGCATTGGTCCAAAATGGCAAACCTGATGGCCGAAATGAGAGCCTACCTCGGGCACAGTGAAAACTCTTGGATGCAGTGTCTCTAAACTGAACCCCAAGGAATGACACGCCACTGGAAGATACAGAAGTCATATATATATATATATATATATATATATATATATATATATATGTGTGTGTGTGTGTGTGTGTCCATTGTGACAACTTGCAAATAGTGCGACAACATGCCCCACTGAATATGATTCGTGATAAAAGGACTGATGGTTGTTTTGTGGGAAATAGAGATAAATTCTTAAGATAATATATTCATAACATAATACACTGCTGTGTTTAAAATAACTACAATAAATAAAAATTGAGTTCTAGAATGTGTCCGGGGTAGGCTATACTTACACTGTCTACACATAGAGAAACCTAAAGCAGATTAACCACAGTTGTAGTTCTATTAACGTATATTATGTTAATATCATTCATACAATTTCAAGTGTGGAATAATTTTGCATAAAAACTTGGGAACATAGTATTTCAAAAAGGTAATATAAAAAATTACTTACGCAGGAGAAACCCGAAGAACATATAAAGAAAAAAGTCTTGACATAGGTGAAAGATACAGCACGGGATCGGTTTAGAATGAATGGTGGATTTAAATGAATAAATATTCATATTCGACAGAGATGATAGAAAATAAAGAGAAATTATCTAAATGCAAGCAAACACGTTCACTGTATGTAAGTTCCGCAATGAAAGTGAAGTGAAACAAAGCTGCGATGTTGTATTTTGATGAGACATGTGGTATGGCAAGCCGTTTTAACAGTTAATTTATAAGCCGTACTATGTTTTCATGCTGCTGGTACTTATCTTTTAGATAATAGTATCTTTTCCATAAAGTGCTAAAAAAATAGGGCTGCACAAATTGGCCAAAAAGGTTTTTATTTTTTTGTTGTTTTTTTATGTCAATATGACTAATAATAATGTATATTACCATTACTGAATAAAAACATTAAACAAGGTTGAAGATATCGCCAAAAGAACAGGAAGTAGTTGTTAATTCTGTTTTTTGATATCATCTATTCATTAATGACTAGTGATTATTCCAACAGTGACTAGTATCTAAATATTAATTAGTAATTTAAATATTACTAGTAAAGATTTATTAGATACTAGCACTTATTTATTAGATACTAGTAATTATTCATGAGATACAAGTACCTATTTAATAAATACTAGTAGTTATTCATTGGGAACTAGTACTTATGGTAACACTTTAGAATAGGGAACACTTATTCACTATTAACTACGACTTTTCCCTCAATAAAGTCCTATTTTGCTGCTTATTAATAGTTAGTAAGGTAGTTGTTAAGTTTAGGTATTGGGTAGGATTAGGGATGTAGAATAAGGTCATGTAGAATATGGCATTAATATTTGCTTAATTGCTACTAAGAAATGGCTAATATTCTAGTAATATGCATGCTAATAAGCAACTAGTTAAGAGACCATAAAATAAAGTGTTAAAGTGTTGGGCACAGGACAAGTTCCTGTCCCTCAGGGCGATTTACATCCCCGGGCATATGAATGTGGGAGCAGACTTGCTGTCCAGACAAGCTGTGACACATGGGGAATGGAAACTCCACCCCGAAGTAGTCAGTCAAATCTGGGAGAGATTTTACGAAGCGGAGGTGGACCTCTTTGCTTCACAGGAGACAGCACAATGTCCCCTCTACTTCTCTCTGACTCCTCCAGCTCCCTTGGGTCTGGACGCTATAGCCAATACGTGGCCCAGATGGGGTCTTTACGCATTTCCCCCGATCGCTCTGCTCCCGGGAGTCCTGGCCAAGGTCCGTCAACAGGAGTCTCGCCTCTTACTGATAGCGCCCCGTTGGCCGACCAGAATATGGTTTTCAGATTTAATATCCCTCCTCGACAGCTCGCCGTGGGCAATTCCGGTCAGGAGAGATCTCCTATCTCAGGCACAGGGGACAGTATTTCATCCCCGGCCCGAGTTCTGGAACCTTCATGGATGGCCCGTGAGGGGAACCAACTGAGAGATGCTGGGCTTCCGCCCGACGTAGTAGAGACTATTCTAAGCGCTAGGGCTCCCCCCACTAGAAGGAGTTATGCTTTCAAATGGCACATTTTCGAGAATTGGTGTATGGCACACCATGTAGACCCAGTTCACTGCCAAGTTGTTTCAGTGCTGGAGTTCCTGCAAGAGAAATTGTCCTCAGGCACATGTCCTGGTACTCTCAGAGTCTATGTGGCCATCATTTCGGCTTGCCATATTCTCATTGATGGCGTTTCTGTGGGAAAGCACCCTCTAGTTGCCCGCTTCATTCGGTCATGTCTGAGACTTCTTCAGTGTTTGTGCGCACACACTACACAACGCTGGGGGTCCAGACACTTCCTGTGTGGCGGCGTTGGTATTCTCGTTCCCAATAGCCCTTTCAGCGCAGCATCGAGAGTAGCTTTTGATAAGGGAACGTCTCGGGTTACTTGACTGTAACCCTGTTCCCTGAAAAAGCAGGAACGAGATGCTGCACCTCAATGCCGCACTGTGAGCGTGACTGGACGTCCTTTCAGACAAAAATTTGACCTGAGGATGTTTCCGCGTCACATCTATTTATAACCTCCAGGTGTTCCAAATCGAGTGACGTCACCTAACCGAGGTTATTAAAGCCAAAATTTGGCATGTTTGACACACGTGCTTCAACAACCGGTCGAACAAAGAATGTTCCCAATAGCGCTTTCTCTCACTGAGAGAGAAGCTTTTCAGCATCTGTGTCCTTGCTTTCATGACTTGCTCTGCAAAAAAGCTCTAAAACATGAAAATCTGTCTTCTGCATTGCAAATAACATTTAATTTCATGAGATATAAACATCTTACATGTACTTGAGTTTTACTCCTAAAATTGCATAAACCAACTTTCTCTCACTGAGAGAGAAGCTTTTCAGCATCTGTGTCCTTGCTTTCTCTTATTTTGCTTAGTTGCACTAAACAGAGCATTAGTGTTCTTAGAAGCTCTAAACTAGTGATTTTGTGCATTGAAGCTCTAACATAACTTGCTCTGCAAAAAAGCTCTAAAGCATGAAAATATGTCCTCTGCATTGCAAATAATATTTAATTTCATGAGAAAGAAACATCTTTCATGTACTTGAGTTTTACTCCTAAAATTGCATAAACCAACTTTCTCTCAATGAGAGAGAAGCTTTTCAGCATCTGTGTCCTTGCTTTCTCTTATTTTGCTTAGTTGCACTAAACAGAGCATTAGTGTTCTTAGAAGCTCTAAACTAGTGATTTTGTGCATTGAAGCTCTAACATGGCTTGCTCTGCAAAAAAGCTCTAAAACATGAAAATCTGTCTTCTGCATTGCAAATAACATTTAATTTCATGAGAAAGAAACATATTTCATGTACTTGAGTTTTACTCCTAAAATTGCATAAACCAAATTTCTTTCACTGAAAAAGAAGCTTTTCAGCATCTGTGGCCTTGCTATCTCTTATTTTGCTCAGTTGCACTAAACAGAGCATCAGTGTTCTTAGAAGCTCTAAACTAGTGATTTTGTGCATTGAAGCTCTAACATGACTTGCTCTGTAAAAAAGTTTTAAAACATGAAAATCTTTCTTCTGCATTGCAAATAACATTTAATTTCATGAAAAAGAAACATATTTCATGTACTTGAGTTTTACTCCTAAACTAGCATAAACTAAATTTCTCTCACTGAGAAAGAAGCTTTTCAGCATCTGTGGCCTTGCTATCTCAAATTTTGCTCAGTTGCACTAAACAGAGCATTAGTGTTATTAGAAGCTCTAAACTAGTGATTTTGTGCATTGAAGCTCTAACATAACTTGCTCTGCAAAAAAGCTCTAAAGCATGAAAATATGTCCTCTGCATTGCAAATAATATTTAATTTCATGAGAAAGAAACATCTTTCATGTACTTGAGTTTTACTCCTAAAATTGCATAAACCAACTTTCTCTCAATGAGAGAGAAGCTTTTCAGCATCTGTGTCCTTGCTTTCTCTTATTTTGCTTAGTTGCACTAAACAGAGCATTAGTGTTCTTAGAAGCTCTAAACTAGTGATTTTGTGCATTGAAGCTCTAACATGACTTGCTCTGCAAAAAAGCTCTAAAACATGAAAATCTGTCTGCTGCATTGCAAATAACATTTAATTTCATGAGAAATAAACATCTTTCATGTACTTGAGTTTTACTCCTAAAATTGCATAAACCAACTTTCTCTCAATGAGAGAGAAGCTTTTCAGCATCTGTGTCCTTGCTTTCTCTTATTTTGCTTAGTTGCACTAAACAGAGCATTAGTGTTCTTAGAAGCTCTGAACTAGTGATTTTGTGCATTGAAGATCTAACATGACAAACTCTGCAAAAAAGCTCTAAAACATGAAAATCTGTCTTCTGCATTGCAAATAATATTTAATTTCATGAGAAAGAAACATATTTCATGTACTTGAGTTTTACTCCTAAACTAGCATAAACCAACTTTCTCTCACTGAGAAAGAAGCTTTTCAGCATCTGTGTCCTTGCTTTCTCTTATTTTGCTTAGTTGCACTAAACAGAGCATTAGTGTTCTTAGAAGCTCTAAACTATTGATTTTATGCATTGAAGATCTAACATGACAAACTCTGCAAAAAAGTTCTAAAACGTGAAAATCTGTCTTCTGCATTGCAAATAACATTTAATTTCATGAGAAAGAAACATATTTCATGTACTTGAGTTTTACTCCTAAACTAGCATAAACTAACTTTCTCTCACTGAGAAAGAAGCTTTTCAGCATCTGTGTCCTTGCTTTCTCTTCTTTTGCTTAGTTACACTAAACAGAGCATTAGTGTTCTTAGAAGCTCTAAACTAGTGATTTTATGCATTGAAGATCTAACATGACAAACACTGCAAAAAAGCTCTAAAACATGAAAATCTAAACTAGTGATTTTGTGCATTGAAGCTCTAACATGACTTGCTCTGTAAAAAAGCTCTAAAACATGAAAATCTGTCTTCTGCATTGCAAATAACATTTAATTTCATGAGAAACAAACATATTTCATGTACTTGAGTTTTACTCGTAAAATTGCATAAACCAACTTTCTCTCACTGAGAGAGAAGCTGTTCAGCATCTGTGTCCTTGCTTTCTCTTCTTTTGCTTAGTTGCACTACACAGAGCATTAGTGTTCTTAGAAGCTCTAAACTAGTGATTTTGTGCATTGAAGCTCTAACATGACTTGCTCTGTAAAAACGCTCTAAAACATGAAAATCTGTCTTCTGCATTGCAAATAACATTTAATTTCATGAGAAATAAACATCTTTCATGTACTTGAGTTTTACTCCTAAAATTGCATAAACCAACTTTCTCTCACTGAGAGAGAAGCTGTTCAGCATCTGTGTCCTTGCTTTCTCTTATTTTGCTCAGTTGCACTAAACAGAGCATTAGTGTTATTAGAAGCTCTAAACTAGTGATTTTGTGCATTGAAGCTCTAACATGACTTGCTCTGCAAAAAAGCTCTAAAGCATGAAAATATGTCCTCTGCATTGCAAATAATATTTAATTTCATGAGAAAGAAACATCTTTCATGTACTTGAGTTTTACTCCTAAAATTGCATAAACCAACTTTCTCTCAATGAGAGAGAAGCTTTTCAGCATCTGTGTCCTTGCTTTCTCTTATTTTGCTTAGTTGCACTAAACAGAGCATTAGTGTTCTTAGAAGCTCTAAACTAGTGATTTTGTGCATTGAAGCTCTAACATGGCTTGCTCTGCAAAAAAGCTCTAAAACATGAAAATCTGTCTTCTGCATTGCAAATAACATTTAATTTCATGAGAAAGAAACATATTTCATGTACTTGAGTTTTACTCCTAAAATTGCATAAACCAACTTTCTTTCACTGAAAAAGAAGCTTTTCAGCATCTGTGTCCTTGCTTTCTCTTATTTTGCTTAGTTGCACTAAACAGAGCATTAGTGTTCTTAGAAGCTCTAAACTAGTGATTTTGTGCATTGAAGCTCTAACATGACTTGCTCTGCAAAAAAGCTCTAAAACATGAAAATCTGTCTGCTGCATTGCAAATAACATTTAATTTCATGAGAAATAAACATCTTTCATGTACTTGAGTTTTACTCCTAAAATTGCATAAACCAACTTTCTCTCAATGAGAGAGAAGCTTTTCAGCATCTGTGTCCTTGCTTTCTCTTATTTTGCTTAGTTGCACTAAACAGAGCATTAGTGTTCTTAGAAGCTCTGAACTAGTGATTTTGTGCATTGAAGATCTAACATGACAAACTCTGCAAAAAAGTTCTAAAACGTGAAAATCTGTCTTCTGCATTGCAAATAACATTTAATTTCATGAGAAAGAAACATATTTCATGTACTTGAGTTTTACTCCTAAACTAGCATAAACAACTTTCTCTCACTGAGAAGAAGCTTTTCAGCATCTGTGTCCTTGCTTTCTCTTCTTTTGCTTAGTTACACTAAACAGAGCATTAGTGTTCTTAGAAGCTCTAAACTAGTGATTTTATGCATTGAAGATCTAACATGACAAACACTGCAAAAAAAGCTCTAAAACATGAAAATCTAAACTAGTGATTTTGTGCATTGAAGCTCTAACATGACTTGCTCTGTAAAAAAGCTCTAAAACATGAAAATCTGTCTTCTGCATTGCAAATAACATTTAATTTCATGAGAAAAAACATCTTTCATGTACTTGAGTTTTACTCCTAAAATTGCATAAACCAACTTTCTCTCATGAGAGAGAAGCTGTTCAGCATCTGTGTCCTTGCTTTCTCTTATTTTGCTTAGTTGCACTAAACAGAGCATTAGTGTTCTTAGAAGCTCTAAACTAGTGATTTTGTGCATTGAAGCTCTAACATGACTTGCTCTGAAAAAAGCTCTAAAACATGAAAATCTGTCTTCTGCATTGCAAATAACATTTAATTTCATGAGAAATAAACATCTTTCATGTACTTGAGTTTTACTCCTAAAATTGCATAAACCAACTTTCTCTCATGAGAGAGAAGCTTTTCAGCATCTGTGTCCTTGCTTTCTCTTATTTTGCTTAGTTGCACTAAACAGAGCATTAGTGTTCTTAGAAGCTCTAAACTAGTGATTTTGTGCATTGAAGCTCTAACATGACTTGCTCTGCAAAAAAGCTCTAAAACATGAAAATCTGTCTCTGCATTGCAAATAATATTTAATTTCATGAGAAAGAAACATCTTTCATGTACTTGAGTTTTACTCCTAAAATTGCATAAACCAACTTTCTCTCAATGAGAGAGAAGCTTTTCAGCATCTGTGTCCTTGCTTTCTCTTATTTTGCTTAGTTGCACTAAACAGAGCATTAGTGTTCTTAGAAGCTCTAAACTAGTGATTTTGTGCATTGAAGCTCTAACATGACTTGCTCTGCAAAAAAGCTCTAAAACATGAAAATCTGTCTTCTGCATTGCAAATAACATTTAATTTCATGAGAAAGAAACATATTTCATGTACTTGAGTTTTACTCCTAAAATTGCATAAACCAACTTTCTCTCACTGAAAAAGAAGCTTTTCAGCATCTGTGTCCTTGCTTTCTCTTATTTTGCTTAGTTGCACTAAACAGAGCATTAGTGTTCTTAGAAGCTCTAAACTAGTGATTTTATGCATTGAAGATCTAACATGACAAACTCTGCAAAAAAGTTCTAAAACATGAAAATAACTGTTCTTCTGCATTGCAATAACATTTAATTTCATGAAAAAAGAAAACATATTTCATGTACTTGAGTTTTACTCCTAAACTAGCATAAACTAAATTTCTCTCACTGAGAAAGAAGCTTTTCAGCATCTGTGGCCTTGCTATCTCAAATTTTGCTCAGTTGCACTAAACAGAGCATTAGTGTTATTAGAAGCTCTAAACTAGTGATTTTGTGCATTGAAGCTCTAACATAACTTGCTCTGCAAAAAAGCTCTAAAGTATGAAAATATGTCCTCTGCATTGCAAATAATATTTAATTTCATGAGAAAGAAACATCTTTCATGTACTTGAGTTTTACTCCTAAAATTGCATAAACCAACTTTCTCTCAATGAGAGAGAAGCTTTTCAGCATCTGTGTCCTTGCTTTCTCTTATTTTGCTTAGTTGCACTAAACAGAGCATTAGTGTTCTTAGAAGCTCTAAACTAGTGATTTTGTGCATTGAAGCTCTAACATGACTTGCTCTGCAAAAAAGCTCTAAAACATGAAAATCTGTCTGCTGCATTGCAAATAACATTTAATTTCATGAGAAATAAACATCTTTCATGTACTTGAGTTTTACTCCTAAAATTGCATAAACCAACTTTCTCTCAATGAGAGAGAAGCTTTTCAGCATCTGTGTCCTTGCTTTCTCTTATTTTGCTTAGTTGCACTAAACAGAGCATTAGTGTTCTTAGAAGCTCTGAACTAGTGATTTTGTGCATTGAAGATCTAACATGACAAACTCTGCAAAAAAGTTCTAAAACGTGAAAATCTGTCTTCTGCATTGCAAATAACATTTAATTTCATGAGAAAGAAACATATTTCATGTACTTGAGTTTTACTCCTAAACTAGCATAAACTAACTTTCTCTCACTGAGAAAGAAGCTTTTCAGCATCTGTGTCCTTGCTTTCTCTTCTTTTGCTTAGTTACACTAAACAGAGCATTAGTGTTCTTAGAAGCTCTAAACTAGTGATTTTATGCATTGAAGATCTAACATGACAAACACTGCAAAAAAAGCTCTAAAACATGAAAATCTAAACTAGTGATTTTGTGCATTGAAGCTCTAACATGACTTGCTCTGTAAAAAAGCTCTAAAACATGAAAATCTGTCTTCTGCATTGCAAATAACATTTAATTTCATGAGAAAGAAACATCTTTCATGTACTTGAGTTTTACTCCTAAAATTGCATAAACCAACTTTCTCTCAATGAGAGAGAAGCTTTTCAGCATCTGTGTCCTTGCTTTCTCTTATTTTGCTTAGTTGCACTAAACAGAGCATTAGTGTTCTTAGAAGCTCTAAACTAGTGATTTTGTGCATTGAAGCTCTAACATGACTTGCTCTGCAAAAAAGCTCTAAAACATGAAAATCTGTCTTCTGCATTGCAAATAACATTTAATTTCATGAGAAATAAACATCTTTCATGTACTTGAGTTTTACTCCTAAAATTGCATAAACCAACTTTCTCTCAATGAGAGAGAAGCTTTTCAGCATCTGTGTCCTTGCTTTCTCTTATTTTGCTTAGTTGCACTAAACAGAGCATTAGTGTTCTTAGAAGCTCTAAACTAGTGATTTTGTGCATTGAAGATCTAACATGACAAACTCTGCAAAAAAGCTCTAAAACATGAAAATCTGTCTTCTGCATTGCAAATAACATTTAATTTCATGAGAAAGAAACATATTTCATGTACTTGAGTTTTACTCCTAAACTAGCATAAACCAACTTTCTCTCACTGAGAAAGAAGCTTTTCAGCATCTGTGTCCTTGCTTTCTCTTATTTTGCTTAGTTGCACTAAACAGAGCATTAGTGTTCTTAGAAGCTCTAAACTAGTGATTTTGTGCATTGAAGCTCTAACATGACTTGCTCTGCAAAAAAGCTCTAAAACATGAAAATATGTCCTCTGCATTGCAAATAATATTTAATTTCATGAGAAATAAACATCTTTCATGTACTTGAGTTTTACTCCTAAAATTGCATAAACCAACTTTCTCTCAATGAGAAAGAAGCTTTTCAGCATCTGTGTCCTTGCTTTCTCTTATTTTGCTTAGTTGCACTAAACAGAGCATTAGTGTTCTTAGAAGCTCTAAACTAGTGATTTTATGCATTGAAGATCTAACATGACAAACTCTGCAAAAAAGCTCTAAAACATGAAAATCTGTCTTCTGCATTGCAAATAATATTTAATTTCATGAGAAAGAAACATCTTTCATGTACTTGAGTTTTACTCCTAAAATTGCATAAACCAACTTTCTCTCACTGAGAGAGAAGCTTTTCAGCATCTGTGTCCTTGCTTTCTCTTCTTTTGCTTAGTTGCACTAAACAGAGCATTAGTGTTCTTAGAAGCTCTAAACTAGTGATTTTGTGCATTGAAGCTCTAACATGACTTGCTCTGCAAAAATGCTCTAAAACATGAAAATCTGTCTTCTGCATTGCAAATAACATTTTATATAAACTACATGAAATATAAACATATTTCATGTACTTGAGTTTTACTCCTAAAATTGCATAAACCAACTTTCTCCCGATTAGTCTGGTGACTAATCGGGGGAAAGCCGATTAGTCACCAGAAGAGAAGGACGGCAGCTCGCGTAAGTGGTGTAATATTTTTTCGCAGTTCTGTTGTTTAAATTATTTATTTGCTGCTAGGAAGGAATACTTCGTTTTCTACCTATTTCTATTGTGCATTTTCGTTGAGGTTTCTATTTTTGATTGCACTTGCTGGCAATTTGAATAATTTGCACCTCAGCTAAGAACGAGCGTGTGTGATTGTGCGAAGTGTTTAGGTTTGTATACAGCAATTAGCAGTCCTTTCAGGTTATTGGCTGGGCTGAGCAGAAGCAGGCCTCAGCTGTTTTCACTGTAGTCTCCTCGACCGTATTTATTTGTTGTCAGAGCGCTGACGCGGAAGCGTCTGCGGAAGCGTTCAGCCATCGTGCTCAGCCTCCTCGTGTGAAGACCAACGAGGGTAAAGACAGACGACTTTTCCTGCGCGACTTCAACCGAGCAACGACACCGAGCACACACTTAAGTATCATTTCTATCTTCCCTCACGCACTCTCCTTCCCTATCCTCTATCATGTGTTTCGAAACCATTCCGGTTCTCTCTCAACCACGCTCTAAAAACACACGCAGACGGCAACGTCATCCTGCCAACCTTCGCCCGATCGCTACATCTTCTACTACACCTCTTTCTTTCTCTGTGGGTCTTTGGAATTGCCAGTCAGCTGTCAACAAAGCTGACTTCATTTCTGCTTTTTCCTTACAATCCACTCTCAGCATCTTGGGCTTGACTGAGACCTGGATTCGTCCAGAAGACTCCGCTACCCCGGCTGCTCTCTCTCAGAATTTCTCTTTCTCTCACACCCCAAGGCAAGTTGGCCGGGGTGGGGGCACTGGTCTGCTCATTTCAAACAATTGGAAATACTCAACCCACTCTCCCCTAGGCAATCACAACTCATTTGAATCCCATGCGATTACTGTAACGGCTCCTATAAAACTCCAGATAGTAATAATCTACCGTCCCCCTGGCCAAATCCTACCCACCTTCCTAGAGGAGCTGGACAGCCTGCTGTCCTCGTTCATGGAGGATGGCACTCCACTCCTAGTCTTTGGCGATTTCAACATTCACCTAGACAGGCCTTATGCTACAGACTTCCATTCACTCCTAGCTTCATTTGATCTCAAACGCCTTACCACTACTAGCACGCACAAATCAGGCAACCAACTTGATTTAATTTACACACGCAACTGTACTACAGATAACATTCTGGTACAACCACTACATACCTCTGACCATTTCTTCATTACATTTACCTTACATTTTACGACCCTGGTTCCACCAGCTCCATTACCGGTAACTTTCAGACGTAAACCTACGCTCCCTTTCCCCCACCCTTCTTTCCTCTGTAGTATCCTCCTCTCTTCCCTCACCTACCCATTTCACATCTCTGGATGTGAATGCAGCAACTGACACTTTATGCTCTACCTTAACCTCTTGTCTGGACGACATTTGTCCCCTCTCCTCCAGGCGGCCAGCACGGGCTGCCCCTTCTAACCCCTGGTTATCCGATGTTCTTCGTGAACATCGGACCAAACTCAGAGCGGCAGAGAGAAAATGGCGCAAATCAAACGATCCATCGGACCTCACAAGGTATCAGTCTTTGCTTTCGTCTTTCTCTACTGAAGTCCACACTGCCAAATCCTCACACTTCCACAACAAGATCAACAGCGCTCCAGACATGCGTGATCTCTTCAGAACATTTAATTCTCTCCTCTGTCCCCCTCCACCACCACCACCACCCACCACTTCTATAACAGCTGACGACTTTGCCACTTTTTTCACAGACAAAACTAGAAAAATCGGTAATCAGTTCTCAACTCCACACACACAGGACCTTCAACCAACCACATCCACTGCTCAAACTCCCATCTTCTCCTTCTGTCCCCTCACCGAGGCGGAAGTATCCAAACTTCTCCTCTCCAGCCATCCTACAACATGTCCTCTTGACCCAATCCCCTCTCACCTTCTCCAAGCAATCTCTCCCACACTCTTACCGGCACTCACACACATTATCAACACATCTCTCCGCACTGGCATCTTCCCCACAGCGTTCAAGCAGGCCCGGGTAACCCCACTGCTCAAAAAACCTACATTAAACACTTCTCTTTTAGAAAACTACAGACCTGTCTCTCTCCTTCCATTCGTAGCGAAAACACTCGAACGAGTTGTCTTCAACCAGCTCTCACTATTTCTTTCACAGTACAACAAACTGGATGCTAAACAGTCAGGTTTCAGGAGTGGCCACTCAACAGAGACTGCGCTACTCTCAGTCACGGAAGCCCTGCGAGTCGCAAAGGCCGATTCCAAATCATCAGTCCTCATTCTGCTCGATCTTTCTGCTGCTTTTGACACTGTCAATCATCAGATACTCCTGTCCACCCTCTCATCGCTGGGCATCACTGGGATTCCACTTCGCTGGTTTGAATCCTATCTCACCGGTAGGTCCTTCAGGGTGGCTTGGGGTGGTGAGGTATCCAAAGCACATCAACTGGTCACTGGGGTTCCTCAGGGATCAGTTCTTGGACCCCTCCTCTTCTCCACATACACTACATCACTGGGACCCATCATACAGGCACATGGCTTCTCCTACCATTGCTACGCCGATGACACACAGCTCTATCTCTCTTTTCAACCAGATGATCCAACGGTAGCTGCACGGATCTCAGACTGCCTGGCGGACATCTCGGCATGGATGAAAGAACATCACCTACAGCTCAACCTGGCAAAGACTGAGCTTCTTGTCGTCCCTGCCACTCCGACCCTACAGCATGACTTCCTGATTCAATTAGGCACATCAATAATTACCCCATCAACTTCGGTCAGAAATCTTGGTGTAATCTTTGATGACCAGCTGACCTTCAAAGAGCACATTGCAAAGACCGCTCGATCTTGCAGGTTTGCGCTATACAACATCAGAAAAATCAGGCCCTTCCTGACAGAGCATGCTGCACAACTTCTTGTCCAGGCCCTTGTCGTTTCTAGGCTGGACTACTGCAATGCTCTTCTGGCTGGTCTTCCATCAAACGCAATCAAACCTCTACAAATGATTCAGAATGCAGCGGCACGACTGGTCTTCAATGAGCCCAAAAGAACCCATGTTACACCTCTCTTCATCTCACTGCACTGGCTACCAGTGGCAGCTCGCATCAAGTTCAAGACACTGATGCTTGCATACAGAACAACCACAGGCTCAGCACCCTCCTACTTCCACTCACTATTACAAATCTACATCCCCTCCAGAAGTCTGAGATCTGCTAGTGAGCGACGCCTTGTGGTACCATCACAGAGAGGCTCAAAATCACTCTCCAGAACATTCTCATTCACCATTCCTGGATGGTGGAATAATCTTCCCACCCCTATCCGGATTGCTGGATCCCTATCAAGCTTCAAGCAACAACTGAAAACTCATCTCTTTCGGTACTACTTGACTTCATCCTAAACTTGATTAAAAAAAAAAAACTAAAAAAAAAACCTTTTCCTTTATCTTTCTCTCCTTCCCTTGCTAGCTTGTACTTATTTGAACAATGACTGAGACTTGGTGTTACGAGCACTTCCTCTGTCTGATTGCCTCTTCAAGATGAATGGCTTTATGTACTCCCCAATTGTAAGTCGCTTTGGATAAAAGCGTCTGCCAAATGACTAAATGTAAATGTAAATGTTCTCTCACTGAAAAAGAAGCTTTTCAGCATCTGTGGCCTTGCTTTCTCTTATTTTGCTTAGTTGAACTAAACAGAGCATTAGTGTTCTTAGAAGCTCTAAACTAGTGATTTTGTGCATTGAAGCTCTAACATGACTTGCTCTGTAAAAAAGCTCTAAAACATGAAAATCTGTCTTCTGCAGTGCAAATAACATTTAATTTCATGAGAAATAAACATCTTTCATGTACTTGAGTTTTACTCCTAAAATTGCATAAACCAACTTTCTCTCACTGAGAGAGAAGCTTTTCAGCATCTGTGTCCTTGCTTTCTCTTATTTTGCTTAGTTGCACTAAACAGAGCATTAGTGTTCTTAGAAGCTCTAAACTAGTGATTTTGTGCATTGAAGCTCTAACATGACAAACTCTGCAAAAAAGCTCTAAAACATGAAAACCTGTCTTCTGCATTGCAAATAACATTTAATTTCATGAGAAATAAACATCTTTCATGTACTTGAGTTTTACTCCTAAAATTGCATAAACCAACTTTCTCTCACTGAGAGAGAAGCTTTTCAGCATCTGTGTCCTTGCTTTCTCTTATTTTGCTTAGTTGCACTAGACAGAGCATTAGTGTTCTTAGAAGCTCTAAACTAGTGATTTTATGCATTGAAGATCTAACATGACAAACTCTGCAAAAAAGCTCTAAAACATGAAAATCTGTCTTCTGCATTGCAAATAACATTTAATTTCATGAGATAGAAAGATCTTTCATGTACTTGAGTTTTACTCCTAAAATTGCATAAACAAACTTTCTCTCACTGAGAGAGAAGCTTTTCAGCATCTGTGTCCTTGCTTTCTCTTATTTTGCTTAGTTGCACTAAACAGAGCATTAGTGTTCTTAGAAGCTCTAAACTAGTGATTTTGTGCATTGAAGCTCTAACATGACTTGCTCTGTAAAAAAGCTCTAAAACACGAAAATCTGTCTTCTGCATTGCAAATAACATTTAATTTCTTGAGAAATAAACATCTTTCATGTACTTGAGTTTTACTCCTAAAATTGCATAAACCAACTTTCTCTCACTGAGAGAGAAGCTTTTCAGCATCTGTGTCCTTGCTTTCTCTTATTTTGCTTAGTTGCACTAGACAGAGCATTAGTGTTCTTAGAAGCTCTAAACTAGTGATTTTATGCATTGAAGATCTAACATGACAAACTCTGCAAAAAAGCTCTAAAACATGAAAATCTGTCTTCTGCATTGCAAATAACATTTAATTTCATGAGATAGAAACATCTTTCATGTACTTGAGTTTTACTCCTAAAATTGCATAAACCAACTTTCTCTCACTGAGAGAGAAGCTTTTCAGCATCTGTGTCCTTGCTTTCTCTTATTTTGCTTAGTTGCACTAAACAGAGCATTAGTGTTCTTAGAAGCTCTAAACTAGTGATTTTGTGCATTGAAGCTCTAACATGACTTTCTCTGTAAAAAAGCTCTAAAACATGAAAATCTGTCTTCTGCATTGCAAATAACATTTAATTTCATTGAGATAAGAAACATCTTTCATGTACTTGAGTTTTACTCCTAAAATTGCATAAACCAACTTTCTCTCACTGAGAGAGAAGCTTTTCAGCATCTGTGTCCTTGCTTTCTCTTATTTTGCTTAGTTGCACTAGACAGAGCATTAGTGTTCTTAGAAGCTCTAAACTAGTGATTTTATGCATTGAAGATCTAACATGACAAATTCTCTGCAAAAAAGCTCTAAAACATGAAAATCTGTCTTCTGCATTCGCAAATAACATCTAATTTCATGAGATAAAACATCTTTCATGTACTTGAGTTTTACTCCTAAAATTGCATAAACCAACTTTCTCTCACTGAGAGAGAAGCTTTTCAGCATCTGTGTCCTTGCTTTCTCTTATTTTGCTTAGTTGCACTAGACAGAGCATTAGTGTTCTTAGAAGCTCTAAACTAGTGATTTTATGCATTGAAGATCTAACATGACAAACTCTGCAAAAAAGCTCTAAAACATGAAAATCTGTCTTCTGCATCGCAAATAACATTTAATTTCATGAGATAGAAACATCTT
>JALXFT010001146.1:0-10000 GCA_023376895.1 Aspiorhynchus laticeps
TATGATAAAAACTAACAAGGACATTTAACACAGGACTAAGACTAAGACTAAATGTGTTAGGGATAATGTTGCAAAATAATCACCGATAGGCCTGTTCCACAAATACAAGTTAAACAAACTCAGGATTACAGTATAGGTTTTGCTTTGACAGAACATAACAAATCCAACTCGGTTTGATCAGTACTACCCGCATTATACATTTTTGTCGACTCGTGTCAGATCCTGAGCTTGTGATTAGTCCACAATCACATGCACAGAGATGTGTGGCATCATGTGAAACAGGAAGAGAGAGTGCCATTCACTTCCTGTGAGCGATGCGCTTCTCAGATGATGATGAAGGATTGCTATAAACAATATGAAGAGTTGAGAAACATTTAACACAACAAGACGAAACGGCCACAGAAGCTTGAGAACTGCTGAAGAGAGAGAAAATAGCTGAACAGAAAAATATATAACAACAGTAATGTGGATCAATGGCTATGTTAACATACACACTCATAATGACGTTTAGGCAATACTGCGATTATGTAAATCGATTATGTAAACACAATATGTGACCCTGGACCACAAAACCAGTCTTAAGTGTCATTTTTTTTAATTGAGAGTTATACATCATCTGAAAGCTGAATAAATAGCATTGCATTGATGTATGGTTTGTTATGATAGGACAATATTTGTAAATCTGGAATCTGAGGGTGCAAAAAAATCTAAATATTGAGAAAATCATCTTTAAAGTTGTTCAAATGAAGTTCTTAGCAATGCATATTACTAATCAAAAATTAAGTTTTAATATATTTATGGTAAGAAATTTACAAAATATCTTCATGGAACATGATCTTTACTTAATATCCTAATGATTTTTGGCATAAAAGAAAAATACATATTTTGACACATGCAATGTATTTTGGCTATTGCTACAAAAACTATTGCACATAAAACTGGTTTTGTGGTCCAGGGTCATACATGTCAACCAATCAGGTACATTGATGCAATAAAAACTATGGTGTACAGATTTTAATCACAATAAACATGCCTGTAAACACTTTAACAAAGATCGAAGTGACCAGTAATGATCAAATTCCAGAGAGCTGTGTGAAATATGAACATTAGCACATGTTCTGCTTCTTAGTTTGATCAGCTGGTGTAAACCACTGAATACTTCTGCATTATCCTGGATCCCGGTGTTTTCCCACATTCAGCATGTGTGCGAATATTAAACATGAAAAACTCCTCTGTAGAGAGCAAGCTCCTTTCTATACACTCTAAAAAAAAAAATGGTGCTATATAGCACTAAAAGTGGTTCTTGGCTTGTAATCATATGGGGGACCTCTTTTGTGCTATATAGAATCATATCTTGAAAGGTGCTGTATAGCACCTTTGTCAAATGGTGCTATATAGTACCATAAGAGGTGCCATATTGCATTGTATTTCTTCAACAAAAATGGTGCTAAACAACACCAACAGTGGTTCTTTGGCTCGTAAAGAACCTTTAAGGAGCTTAACAGGTTCTGTATATGGTAGCGGTGCTATATAGCCTCAGTCATGCCAAAGAACCGCTGAAGAACCATACAGGAGCTTAACAGGTTCTGTATATGGTAGCGGTGCTATATAGCCCCTCAGTCATGCCAAAGAACCGCTGAAGAACCATACAGGAGCTTAACAGGTTCTGTATATGGTAGCGGTGCTATATAGCCTCAGTCATGCCAAAGAACCGCTGAAGAACCATACAGGGAGCTTAACAGGTTCTGTATATGGTAGCGGTGCTATATAGCCCTCAGTCATGCCAAAGAACCGCTGAAGAACCATACAGGAGCTTAACAGGTTCTGTATATGGTAGCGGTGCTATATAGCCTCAGTCATGCCAAAGAACCGCTGAAGAACCATACAGGAGCTTAACCAGGTTCTGTATATGGTAGCGGTGCTATATAGCACTCAGTCATGCCAAAAGTGAAGTCCGCTGATAGAACCATACAGGAGCTTACACAGTTCTATATTAGCGGTGCTATATAGCACCATTTAGAGTGTAAGATGCAGAAACTCCCCAGGAATGTTGGATGTGTTGTTACTCAGCGCAGTCTGATGAAGATGAAACCGATTCTGTTGAAGAGTAGTAAACCCACACCAACACCAGGAGAAAATACAAAGCTTCTGTTATGGCCCCTTAAAAGCAGATCAGTAATTTAAAACATGCTCATCATCACAAAAGAGGTGAATTTAAGTCAATGTATGTATTGTTTTTTTTTCATAGATTTATTCATTGATGCTATTGACCCCATAATCCCATCTTCAGCTTGCGATGCATTCATAACTCATGATCTCAGTGCTGGAGTGTTGTGGGCGGTTGATGGGTGTGAGATACAGCTGCCGAGGCGGTGACATGTGGTTATGATCATCTGTTTCTGTGCTGTTGCTGATGGAACATTGTTATGCTGTAAGGTGTTTTTAGCACATTGCTGTCTAAAGATGTGCTGGACTGTTGTTTACCAATATCCCCAGATATGGTTCAGGTCCCTTATTTATCATAAGTCATATTCAGTGTTGGGCAGTAACTAGTTACTGTAACTTAGTTACTGTAATAATATTACTTTTTGCAGTAACTAGTACTGTAACTAGTTACTAATAAGATTTCAGTAATAACATTACAGTTACCATCCATAAAACAGCTTAGTTACTTGTGATGCCTCGACTCGCTGATTTAAAATCAAACAATCAAATAATTTCTAGATTTATTTTCATAATTTTCACGACTCGCACATGATCTGAACACTGTTGTGTATTACTTTACATCCCTCTGATCAGCATGT
The DNA here is from genome assembly GCA_023376895.1 of Aspiorhynchus laticeps. Lineage (NCBI taxonomy): Eukaryota > Metazoa > Chordata > Actinopteri > Cypriniformes > Cyprinidae > Aspiorhynchus > Aspiorhynchus laticeps. Next base: position 2,805 of record JALXFT010001146.1, read on the forward strand.
GCTACATTATATTACTATAATTAAAATATTTTTGGAAAATTAAACCGTTTCTTACAAACTTACGTGATTTGATAAAATACATAATGAAATATAATCGTATATGGGTAACGGAGAAATTACAATTAGCTTCAAGGTACACATGACAGGTTAATGAGATTAATAAAACACTTCTACTTGAATGTCACTATTAATTATTGAGTGTTTGTAATAACTGTGATACAATGTGGATTTTGGTCAAATGATGAGGCAGAAATATGTTATTAGTAACATTTATGTGGAAGATACACAGTTACAACTTCTGTGGGGCGTGAAGAAACAATGTAACTAATTACTGTTGCCAGAAAGTAATAAGTAAAGTAACAATATTACTTTTAGAAAGGAGTAACTAGTAATGAGTAATATATTACATTATTTGAGTAACAAGCCCAACACTGGTCATATCATATGGTATTGTTTTGGCTGTTTCTTTGTCCATCAGAGAGAAATCTAAAGTCAGATCTTGTAGAAAAGGAGGTTTTTGAGGGTTCATCATGCATGTCTGTGGCACAATGGAGCAGGACGAACCCCTAAATACACCCTAGTGTTGCAGAAAGTAATATATTACAATATTGCATTAATCCCTAAAAAATAACTAATTGCATTACTTAGTTACTTTTTATGGAAATTACATTTGCATTACTTTTTTCACCTGGGTTGTGGTTGCTTGTTTTTAATATAAAAATGTATATTTCTGGCAAAAGTAAAAGCGCTTTCATACCAAAAGTGAAATGATTGAGTCTCAGGCTGAAGGAAATGTAAATTCAAAATTCAAAAATTCATAAACATTTCAGCTGTGCTGCCGTTATGGATTGCATGAAGAAAAAGACTCAAGACGCAAGAGATGAAAGTTCAACACTTTCTTCTCAATCATAAAAAAAGAAACACAAATGTAATGTTTATCTAAAGTATTTTTTGCTTATTAATGCGGTTGAATTGGAAATTATATTTCCATTGATGTATGGACCCTAATCCTGTTATGATAGGACAATATTTGTAAATCTGGAATCTGAGGGTGCAAAAAAATACTAATATTATTGTATTTTGGAAATATTCATTCTTTATTAACGGGTTGTTCTTTTAAATGAAAAGTTCTTAGGCAAATGCATATTAGCTAATCAAAAAATTAAGATTAAAATTGATATACTTTACGGTAGCGAAATGTTACTAAAATCTTCATGGAACATGATCTTAATATCCTAATGATTTTTGGCATAAAAGAAAAAATGTATAAATGTATTGTTGGTTATTGCTACAAATATACCTTAGTGTTACTTTATCAAGACTTGCTTATAAATGTGCTCCAGGGTCACATAAGTTTTGTTTTTTAACATATTTAATTATTGCAGGTTTGCGTCATATTCTGAGTTTTATTGATTTTGAAGAACACTGAATGTGTTTTTGTGCAGCGAGATGAATAAATGCATGTTGACATTTAGTCTAGAGTAAGATCCCGATTTCTCTCAACACACGACAGGAGAGCTGTCAGTCAGTAAATTAAAAAGTAATGTGTTAGTTACTTGGAAAAAGTAATCTGATTACTTAAATGGCGTTACTTGTAGGACCCCAACACTGCACACCCTGTATTTAGCTGTCTTTGCTTTGCACAAACAACAGAAAGCTCTAAAAGCAGATGATATCTGAAGCGTCTGTGTGTGACATCCGTAGTCATGGTCTCTCTCTGTGTCTCTAGCGTACATCGAGGACCTGGCGCGCAGCGTGGAGCAGAGCAGGCGTCTCATCATCGTCTTGACCCCTGAGTTCGTGGCCCGCCGCGGCTGGAGCATCTTCCAGTTCGACCCGCGACTGCACAGCATGCTGGTGACGGGCGAAATCAAGGTGATCATGATCGAATGCTCGGACCTGCGCAGCGTCATCAACTACCAAGAGGTGGAGGACCTCAAGCACACCATCCGAGTGCTGTCGCTCATCAAGTGGTACGGGCCCAAGAGCAGCCAGCTCACGTCTAAGTTCTGGAAGCGGGTGCGCTACGAGATGCCGGCGAAGAGAAAAGAGAGCGTGTCCTGCCGACAAGTCCTAGACTCGGGCGAGCAGGGGCTGTTCGGCGACCTGCAGGCCGTGTCGACGGTGGCCATGACCGCCACCTCGGCGTCTCTAGCGCCGGCTCACATCGAGATACCGGACTATAACGAGCCGGGCCGACACTTCTGCCGCAGCTACGAGTACGAGCTGCCTAGCACCGCCATCGCCACGCTCAGCGGCCGGCACGTGTACTGCAATCTACCCATGACGCTGCTGAACGGACGACTGACGCACAACGACATCGGCAAACCCAAGAAAGACATTCACTTGAGCAGCCCGTTCGTGCCGCTGTCCGGACCAGAGCTTTCCAGTGACATCTGGTAGAGCGGCTCCGCCAAACATCGCTTCGCCGATCTCATCCTTCCTTCCTTTTTATCTGCATGAGCTCATCTTGTTAAGATAAGAAACTAAATACATAGGGCCAGTTTTACTAACAGCTTGCGGCAGCGCAGACCGTCTTTTGGCGTTAAAATAGTACTGATTTACTAAAGACGCACAGTGAAGAATTAGCGCTGAAAAGGCGTAGACACAGTTATTTTTGCGCCTTACCTCATTGAATATGCATTTGTAGGAGTTTCCCTTTCAGACTTTATGGGAGGAGAGTATTCAAATGAATCAAGCAATGAGATTTACTAACATTTGCACTCGTCATTTGCACCATTATTTAACGCCCAAAAAGCATGTCTTAAAGTATTTTGCGCTTGAAATGGCTGCAATTGTTGTTGCAATGAACAGAGAGCTCGTGGTAGAAGGCAGAGGATTTTTTCCACAAGTATTAATTTATTTGTAATGCCAGAAAAACACATTATCCGAGCATATCGTTTGCCAAGCCATGTTATTTTTAATTTGCTTCAGGAAATAAACGACGACTTGGAGCCGTCAACAATAACAGCTTTATCAAAACTTCTAGCAAACATTAATTTTTTTGGCCTCCGTTCTTTTCAACGTACTGTTGCTTCTTTATTTGTGGCTACGCTAATTAGCGCTGCTCTTGGTATATTGCCTTGGTCAATATGTAAATGAGATGTTAATTTGTGCATTGTTAGTAAATCAGGCGCTGTTTTGGAATCGCGCTAATTTGCCCTGTTTAGTAAAACTGGCCCATAATGGTTTATCTCTCTTTCTTCAAGCCTTTAGTGTTTTCATACTTGAGATGAAGAGCTACCGATATTGATTTATTACTTGAATTATGAGGTAATTCTACTATGTACAGTTATTCCATCTGGTTTATTTGACATTATGACTTACAGCACAATAATGTAAAGACACATCAGCTTCGAGCTACAATATGTTATTTATGCAAATAATTACTATTCAAATCTAATAAGCACATTGATATTTTGTAGCTAGTCGAGGAGGTATTTACATATTTGATACAGCTTATCATTTCCTAATCGTTTGGCTGTTTTCTTCCTCAAAATTATGATGTTTTTCATACATTATGAATAGATGCATCTATGGTGTATTTGGTACTACAGATAATGGTTATGATCAAACACTTTTGATCAGTTTATGATAATTTTATTGAATTTGTATGCAATGCTGCCCTTTAGGATGAAAGGTCACTAAAATTGGTGATTTGATTTTGTATACTCACGACTAGTATCTACTCTTCAGAGACAGTCATGTGTGGAAGAATATGAATATGCGAGCTGTTATTATACTCACAAACCAAGCAGCTTGTCTGATTCACAGGTTTCTGGTTTTAGCATTTAATATACCGTGCAAAAATAACAATTGTTATCAGACCAACAAATAAATAAATACATGAGTAATTGACTCTGAGAGATACTTTTTAATTTCATGTTGTATATATGGAAACAATAAAGAGTCTCAATTAAATATATGCAGTGTCACGTGATTGGTGCAGATTGTCACATGACCAGAGCTGTTTACTTCCTGTTTACGTCTTGAGATGATAATAACTGCATCAGAGCTCTGAAACAAAAGCCCAGTAAAGTGTGTTAACATAAAGATATGACAAAGATATTTGGTACACATTATCTTTAAGGTGTCTAGTATTAATATATGCATTCACATATATTTAGTTTTATTGCATGTGGTCATAGAGTGAGTAAACATCTTCATGCACACAATAGTGACACTTATAGAAACACAATAGCAGGTGTTGGTTAAAATTACACTAAAATTTTGCAAAATGACAAAATATTGCACTACATTAAAAGTTCAAATGTTACAAATAAGTTACTGTATTGATGTTGTAATACTGGTAGCACTGATACAAAAAAAGATTATATATGTTACAAAAAAGTAACAATATGTTGATGGTTGTATTAATATGTTAAACAATATGTATTTTTTGGTCTTTTATCTAAGTATTCCTATCAATATTTTTTATGCATAAAACCCTAGAGTGTGTAAAACGACCATAAACACAATAATTCACAAACTTTTTCAAAAAAATAAATAAATACATAATTATTGATTATTTCAAAGGGTTATTAATGACACATCCCACATGAAAAATATTATAGTGTTTTTGAACCATACTATAATAAAGTACTTGAATTAATTTGTTGTGGTAATTTTATAGTTGCTATAGTAATATAAAACAAATTACTTTTCTTTTAAGTTTTCTACAACTATAGGATATATTATACTACAATACACTACAGTTTACTGTAGTAAAAACTACAGTATTTATCACAGTTTATTAGTTCACTATAGTTAGTGTGCTGTAGCATTCATTACAGTGTTGTAAATACTATAGTATAATGCACTTTACTATAGTATGGTTCAAAAACACTATAGTGTTTACTATAGTATGGTTCAAAAACAGTATAGTGTTTACTATAGTATGGTTCAAAAACAGTATAGTGTTTACTATAGTATGGTTCAAAAACAGTACAGTGTTTACTATAGTATGGTTCAAAACACTATAGCGTTTACTATAGTATGGTTCAAAAACAGTACAGTGTTTACTATAGTATGGTTCAAAAACAGTACAGTGTTTACTATAGTATGGTTCAAAAACACTATAGTGTTTACTATAGTATGGTTCAAAAACAGTATAGCGTTTACTATAGTATGGTTCAAAAACACTATAGCGTTTACTATAGTATGGTTCAAAAACACTATCGTGTTTACTATAGTATGGTTCAAAAACAGTACAGTGTTTACTATAGTATGGTTCAAAAACAGTACAGTGTTTACTATAGTATGGTTCAAAAACAGTACAGTGTTTACTATAGTATGGTTCAAAAACACTATAGTGTTTACTATAGTATGGTTCAAAAACACTATAGCGTTTACTATAGTATGGTTCAAAAACACTATAGCGTTTACTATAGTATGGTTCAAAAACACTATAGTGTTTACTATAGTATGGTTCAAAAACACTATAGTGTTTACTATAGTATGGTTCAAAAACACTATAGTGTTTACTATAGTATGGTTCAAAAACAGTACAGTGTTTACTATAGTATGGTTCAAAACACTATAGCGTTTACTATAGTATGGTTCAAAAACAGTACAGTGTTTACTATAGTATGGTTCAAAAACAGTACAGTGTTTACTATAGTATGGTTCAAAAACACTATAGTGTTTACTATAGTATGGTTCAAAAACAGTATAGCGTTTACTATAGTATGGTTCAAAAACACTATAGCGTTTACTATAGTATGGTTCAAAAACACTATCGTGTTTACTATAGTATGGTTCAAAAACAGTACAGTGTTTACTATAGTATGGTTCAAAAACAGTACAGTGTTTACTATAGTATGGTTCAAAAACAGTACAGTGTTTACTATAGTATGGTTCAAAAACACTATAGTGTTTACTATAGTATGGTTCAAAAACACTATAGCGTTTACTATAGTATGGTTCAAAAACAGTATAGCGTTTACTATAGTATGGTTCAAAAACACTATAGCGTTTACTATAGTATGGTTCAAAAACACTATCGTGTTTACTATAGTATGGTTCAAAAACACTATCGTGTTTACTATAGTATGGTTCAAAAACACTATAGTGTTTACTATAGTATGGTTCAAAAACACTATAGTGTTTACTATAGTATGGTTCAAAAACACTATCGTGTTTACTATAGTATGGTTCAAAAACACTATCGTGTTTACTATAGTATGGTTCAAAAACACTATAGTGTTTACTATAGTATGGTTCAAAAACACTATCGCGTTTACTATAGTATGGTTCAAAAACACTATAGTGTTTACTATAGTATGGTTCAAAAACAGTATAGTGTTTACTATAGTATGGTTCAAAAACAGTATAGTGTTTACTATAGTATGGTTCAAAAACACTATAGTGTTTACTATAGTATGGTTCAAAAACAGTATAGTGTTTACTATAGTATGGTTCAAAAACAGTATAGCGTTTACTATAGTATGGTTCAAAAACAGTATCGTGTTTACTATAGTATGGTTCAAAAACACTATCGTGTTTACTATAGTATGGTTCAAAAACACTATCGTGTTTACTATAGTATGGTTCAAAAACACTATCGCGTTTACTATAGTATGGTTCAAAAACACTATAGTGTTTACTATAGTATGGTTCAAAAACACTATCGCGTTTACTATAGTATGGTTCAAAAACACTATAGTGTTTACTATAGTATGGTTCAAAAACAGTATAGTGTTTACTATAGTATGGTTCAAAAACACTATAGTGTTTACTATAGTATGGTTCAAAAACACTATCGTGTTTACTATAGTATGGTTCAAAAACACTATCGTGTTTACTATAGTATGGTTCAAAAACACTATCGCGTTTACTATAGTATGGTTCAAAAACACTATAGTGTTTACTATAGTATGGTTCAAAAACAGTATAGTGTTTACTATAGTATGGTTCAAAAACAGTATAGTGTTTACTATAGTATGGTTCAAAAACACTATAGCGTTTATAGTATGGTTCAAAAACACTATAGCGTTTACTATAGTATGGTTCAAAAACAGTATAGCGTTTACTATAGTATGGTTCAAAAACAGTATAGTGTTTACTATAGTATGGTTCAAAAACACTATAGCGTTTACTATAGTATGGTTCAAAAACAGTATCGCGTTTACTATAGTATGGTTCAAAAACACTATAGTGTTTACTATAGTATGGTTCAAAAACAGTACAGTGTTTAC
>JALXFT010001146.1:15000-21330 GCA_023376895.1 Aspiorhynchus laticeps
ATATTGGTCTCCATTGACTTGCATTGAAAAAAACAATCAAACTTATTATTACATATCATTGCTGTTTTGTTGGTTTTGATTGCTTCTGTTGTCCTCATTTGGATAAAAGCATCTGCTAAATAATTAAATGTGATGTATTTTTCCTCCCCATACTGTGGAGGTCAACGTTGACCAGCAACTGTTTGGTTATCCATATTCTTCAAAATGTCTTCTTTTATGAAAGATATTTGTTAAAGTTTTAAGAAGTTCATACAGGTTTGCAACAACTTGAAAGTTAGTAAACGGTGACAGAATTACCATTTTTTGGGTGTACTGTCCCTTTAAGAAAGTTATTTATTTTGTTAAATCATTTTCAATCTAGAAAAATTGCATTTTAAATCCAGGAACCTGCTTTTATATGATGATTTGCTATAAATGGTGGTCATTAAGTGTAGAAATACCCATTCTGATTATCAGTAGTAATTGCACAGCTAGTTCTGCATTCACGTGTTTCATCATATATGAGGCGACACAGATCCAGTCACAGTTACTGCATCTTTAAAATCCACATTAAACGGAAATTGCGAGTGATTTTTCTTCTCTGTTGTGACATCATACATGCAAACTCATCACCTTTGGGTGAAATTCACCGTTCTTATATTGAAATACTCACATGATTCATGCAAATGATCTGAAGAAGAACAAACGGCATTTTCTTTCCATCCTACCCCTGTATTAAGCACTAAAGTGGTGTTTTTATATGCTGTGAACAGGGGTAACCGCTGTATTTTCAATAAGCATCATCTATATCACATATATATAGGTCGTAGACATTAGTGTTGCTTCAAAACAACATTCAGGTGTATTATAACATCAGATTTTCAGCTGCTGATTACAATCAATCCATTAGAAGATTAAATACGATCTCCTCCTTCTTCTTAAAGAGCTCATTAGAAATCAAATTTGCCTTGATCTTTTAGCATATAAGAGGTGTTTGTACCATTAAAACCTCCTGCAAGTTTCATAGCTTAAAACATCCTCGTCATTATAAACAAAGCATGTATTTAATCAAGCTCCAGAAACGGCTTGTTTTGGATCTGAGGGGCAAGATGACGTCACAAACATTTGCATAAACACGCCTCCAGAGCAAGACATCGACCAATAGTGTTCTTCTCAGCATAGGCTCCGCCCACTCGCATTCACTCACGGCTAACACTTGATTGTGTTGCATCACGTCAGAAGTTAATATAAATCACAATCTTGTCTGCACTGGATACAGTAAACAGATATAAATCTGTCGTCAGGACAAATGCAGTGAAAGATCGTTCACGTCTTTGTACAGATATCAGAAGGATCCCAGCGTAAGGAACAAGTGATAGTTTATGTTAAAAGCGTCTCGGCTCGTGTCGAGGATTTTGTTTTGTAATCGAGGCACAGAGTCATGAAGAGTCACAGAGAAACATCTGTTGAAAGATGAAGCGATACTAAATCTGACATCACAAACCGTAAGGGAATGGTTTCATAATGCTTTATCTGGAAATGACCGTTTTAAAACATGTAATAGCGAGGGGGTGTTGATAGTGTTTCCTATGCAGTGACGTTAGCCAATCAGAACAGCGGCTTATTACTGAGAAGCCTTAAAGGACACGCCCCTTAAAGGGATAGTACACTCAAAAATGAAGATTCTGTCATCATTTACTCATCCGCAAGTAGATCCAAACCTGTATGAATGTGTTTGTTCTGAACACAAAGGAAGATATTCTGAAGAATGAGGGAAACAGAGCAGTGTTTTTCTTCTACTATTGAAGTCAATGGTGCCCCAAAACAGCCTGATTACAAACTTTCTTCAAAATATCTTCCTTTGTGTTCAGAACAAACACATTCATACAGGTTTGGATCTACTTGAGGATGAGTAAATGATGACTGAGTTTTCATTTTTGGGTGTACTGTCTCTTTAAAAACAGCTCGTTTTAGAGAGAGGCTCAGAATGAGGGTCGTTTTTCCACATATTTATTTGTTTTTTGTGCATAAAACTTTATTAACATTATAAGTAAACCTAAGGAATGTATTTAAATAATTAAAAAAATCAATGTCATGACCCCTTTAGAATTTGCTTCAGCACCATCCATTTGTTTTTGAAATTCAGCTCAATATTTATATCCACTCCAGGCAGCATTTAGTCCAATAAAATGAAATATGAATGAAATTAACCATCTTCTGGTTTTAGGATGACAACACACTGTTTTCATTTCTTCCTTCAGTCAATTCAGTCAAGTTAGGGTGAAACACGATAAAACAGTCCTTTATCAAAAACAATAAATGAACACGATAGACAGCTTCTCAACAATCTTTGAAAGGGTTTTTCAGAGAACTGCTTTGTCTGTGGTATAATCCCGTTGTCACTCTTTATAGACAGCACTTCCTGTTTATGTCCCGGTCGTTTGATACAATGTGGCGCTTCCTGGAGAACACGAGGAAATCCCCTCCGACAGAAATACCATCTGAAACCTGCCAGATTCACAACTCATTGGCTCTGCCACTGTGCCAGAGATGAGCTTCAGGAAACAGCACTGATGAAGAGGAGACAGGCTGTTGACCTGCATGTCCTCGCTCTTCTAGCTCCTCTTGAAAGCATGAGGTCATTGTGCGCTCTTGTATACGTGTGTTAAAGAGGCCGTTTCCCCTCCTGATGTTTGCTGGAGTGTGTGTGTGTGTGTGAGCGCTGGTTTACAAACACATGCTCATCTAGTCAATTGCATCATGGTTGGCTTTCAGTCGTCCCGACCCATTTCCAGCGAACCGCATTACAGCATGCAAAAGCATCGTTAGCCAACTATGATCACAAGTTCCAGCATAGTTCAACGATTCGGAGCCATTTCAGCGTCACAAACTTACGAGGTGTGAACAACAGCTCTCGACCTGTGGTTAGAAGCATAGTTTCTTGTTAATAAGATATATGGGCTTAAATAAATATGCCCTTGGGCACAACAAGCAAGCTAACATGCAGTACTGTGTGTACATTCTAACTACATATAAAATGCATTTTAATTATGTATTTTTGCGCACCGATTTTGAAAAGTGTGCATGTGCATAAATACCTAAGTGAACCCTGGAGTGTGACGTAAGAGGGATCCGGCGATGAATCAAATAAAGCACAATGACAGGGAACTAATTTTTTTAAATTGGTCATCAGGTGCCATGTTCAATACAGCAGCATCTTAGAGATTTCTAATCAGTTAAATAGCAGAAGTTATTCCTCCACCACACGCGTGTGACGTCATTAACAACGGCCCTATGGTGCTGAACTAATGTGGTTACAGAGATGCGACCGTGTTTGGGAAACAGTCATGACTAGCTAGTTAATTTCCAAAACAATGCATCGTACTATGGTGGTTAATCAGTGAGTTACGTCGTTGTTTGGGAAACTCACCCCAGATCATCAGCATCTTAAAGCCATAGTTCACCCAAAAATGTTGATTCGGGCATCATTAATGCTTCTCCAAACCTGTAGGACTTACAGTCTTCTGCTTGATATGAAAGAAGATATTTTGAGAAACATCTCAGTGTTTTTTTGTCCATACAATAGACATCAGTGGTTATCAAAAGGGTTTCAATATATTCTTTTGTGTTCAGCAGAAGAAAGAAGGTCATTGAAACAACGTGAGCGTTTATAAACCATGACGTTTTTGAATAAACAGTCTCTTTAATTGGGAAGCGTCATATAACGCTGCTCGAAAAAAATAAGCATCAAAAGCTATGTTTCCATCACCCTGTTTTTATGCACATTAAGTATCGCATCAGAAACGAGTGATGGAAACACCAAATTTAGAATAAAAATCCCTAAATTGGCAAAAAAAGTTTTATGCTTGCTTGAGGTGGTTTTTGACTTGTGCGAAAAAGGGTTAATGTTAATAATGGGAGATGGAAACGCATTTGATGAATAAATTCATCACACAATGAATAAAATCAGGCACTATTTTTATTAATTTAGCTGTTGACCAAAGCATATTCAAGTTACAGTTATATAATGGGCTTAAAGGTGGCTTAATATGGGCTTAAAGTACACACTTAGAGCTTTAATTTGAGGTTATTCCTTCGTTATTTCTGCATCAATTAAGCAGATAAAAGGTCTGGAGTTGATTGCATTTGGAAGCTTTTGCTGTGAAACACATCATGAGGTCAAAGGATCTCTTCATACGAGAGAAACAGAGGATTGTTAGGCTTCAAGAACAACACAGATCCATCAGAGAGAGAGAGATAGCAGGCACATTAGGAGCCAAATCAACAGTTTGGTTCATTCTGAGAAAGCAAGAACACACTGATGAGCTCAGAAACATAGAAACACCTGGACGTCCACGGAGGACAACAGCGGTGATGATCGGAGAATCCTCTCCATGGTGAAGAAAAACCCTTTCACAACATCCAGCCAAGAGAAGAGCACTCTCCAGGAGACAGACGTGTCTACAATCAAGAGAAGACTTCACCAGAGGCTTCACCACAAGATAGATTAGACTTCACCAAAAACATCTGAAACAGCCAGAGCACTTCTGGAAGAGCATTCTTTGGATGCTGGAATTAAGATCAACCTGTACCAGAATGACTGGAAGAAGAAACTCTGGAGAACAGCTGATGATCAAAGCACACAGCATCATCTGAGAATGTCTTCAGTGGCTCTGTGTTACTGCTGTTTAGTGATGATGAGACAGAAGACAGAAGTGTTTAGTGATGATGAGACAGAAGACAGAAGCAGCCGGATCAGTTCTGAAGTGTATAGAGATATACTCTCTGCTCAGGAGTTTTTGAAGTTAAAACAGTGGATTATTCTGTAATGTCCGAGTCAATCTCCTGATCTCAACCCTGGTGTTCTCTGGCAAATACCAGTCGAGCTGCACGGTGCTGAGCTGTGAGGTCTCTTTACAAGACCTCTGGCCTCATTACACCCTCATTTGCTCAGACACATGCACACCAGTGTCCAGAGGTGGACAGTAACTAAGTACATTTACTTGATTACTGTACTTAAGTACACTTTTTTAGTATCTGTACTTTACTTGAGCATTATTTTTTTTTCTGGAAACTTATAACTTTAACCACTACATTTGAAAGACAAATATCGTACTTTTCACTCCGCTACATTTGTATCAAGGTCCTCGAAGTAGAAAGTTGTTACTGTAGCAGCTTTGAAAGTCAGCGGGTGATTTGTTTCTTCTCTAAAACGTGACTTTCTTTTTTTTCAGACAGTTTATCAGTAATCACTCTTCTAGGGTTACGTCAAGTGGTTTCCCAGCATTTTTGTGAACACTGACCAGTTAAAAATGTGATATTTATTTACAACAATTTAATAAGAAGTTAATAATGTGGTATATATTAGACACAATATTGTCTGATTTTGCTAAATTGTGCACGTGAAAATATTAGCTATAAAGCCACAGAAGAACTGTTGAGAGCGATTAGACAGCATTTTTTAAATTTTTGTTTTAATGTCAAATCTTGCTGTTTTGCTTTTTTGTTAAAGCAGTGTTGCTGTTGTAAAGTTATACAGCTACAGTTGTGTTGCTGGGTTTTTCTTTTCTTCCTTATCACTCTGTATTTAGACAGTATGTACACTAGTCAGTGTATTCAGCAGGTGTAATGTATTATAAGTTGCTTCAGAGGAATTGCAAGTATTACATACGACGATAATGAAACGGTGCATTGACGTAAAGGAAATTTACTTTTCTTATGTACTTTTAAAAGCAAGTACTTCTGGGTCCTGTTTCATAAAACAAGTTTACCAAATAAGCCAGGTTTATTCAGTTAGTCTAACTTGATTTGGTTCAAAATAAGTCAGACTAACTGAAATAAGCCAGGCTTATTTGGTAAACTTGTTTTATGAAACAGCCCCCTGTACTTTTACTTAAGTAAAAATCTGTCTTTACAACTTTCACTTGTAATGGGAGTAATATTTGACCAGCAGGATTTGTACTTTCACTCAAGTAATAGAGTTTGTACTTTGTCCGCCTCTGGCAGGGTCGAGACACTTAATATTCAGTAACATCATAACATTTCGTGCCACTGAATATGGATGGCTCAATACCATAATTTTGGCTTCGGTACGATACCAGAATGTAATACCTCGGTTTTGATACTAAATCGATACCATAGGTGACAAATAACCAGCCCCAAAGATAAGTGAATTAAAAACTATTTTATTAAAATAATCATAATAATATTAAATATCGTAATACCGTTGTATCAAACTGTAACAAAAAACCTACAGGGATCATAGGTTACATTATGATGTTGGAGAAATATATAACTTAAGTTGTAAATAAAAGTTGAAATTAAATCTTAATTTATGAATGACGCACTCAC
>JALXFT010001152.1:0-50474 GCA_023376895.1 Aspiorhynchus laticeps
TGAACCCATGGGTTACATGGGCAGCAGAAAGTAGTGTGAAATGCACGGGTTGACAAAAATTGCACAAATATGAAAGCCTAAAGTCCAAAAATGCACAACAAACGGGCGAGGCCAGATATTCATCGCACGGTCACTGTTTTGCTGTACATGGCTATATCTGATGAACCCATGGGCTACATGGGCAGCAGAAAGTAGTGAGAAATGCACGGGTTGACAAAAATTTCACAAATATGAAAGGCTAAATTCCAAAAATGCACAACAGAGAGGCAAGGCCAGATATTCATCGCTTGCTCACTGTTTTGCTGTACATGTCTATATCTGGTGAAGCTATGGGTTACATGGGCAGGAGAAATTAGTGAGAAATGCACGGGTTGACAAAAATTGCACAAATATGAAAGCCTAATGTCCAAAAATGCACAACAGACGGGCGAGGCCAGATATTCATCGCACGCTCACTGTTTTGCTGTACATGGCTATTTCTGGTGAACCCATGGGCTGCATGGGCAGCAGAAATTTGTGAAAAATGCACGGGTTGACAAAAATTGGACAAATATGAAAGCCTAAAGTCCAAAAATGCACAACAGACTGGCGAAGCCAGATATTCATTGCACGCTCACTGTTTTGCTGTACATGGCTATATCAGGTGAACCCATGGGCTACATGGGCAGCAGAAAGTAGTGAGAAATGCACGGATTGACATACTTAACTCATAATGACATGAAACAAGGACAGGAAACAAACCAATCTGGACACATGAGGCGGTAACACATGACACACACAACAGAACCGTGACACTTATATTTGATTGATTTTTTAAATTCTGTGCATTTCTCACCTTTTTGACTGCCCATTTCAACCCATGGGTAACCAAGAAATCACAAATCAGTGAGACAGTGAAGCAGATCGGCGCGGTCGGCGAATTGTGCGCTTTAGTGCTTCAGGCGTTCATATTTGTGCAATTTTTTTAATTCATGTGCATTTATCACCTCTTTGCCAGGCCATTTCAACCCAAGGGTTACCCAGAAATCACAAACCAGTGAGACAGAGAAAAAGTTCCGGCGCGGCTGGCGAATTATGCGCTTTAATGCTTCAGGCGTTCATATTTGTGCAATTTTTGGAATTCCGTACATTTCTCACCCCTCTGCCTGCCAGTGAAGGCCTTATCAACCCAAGGGTTGCCCAGAAATTACAAATCAGTAAGACAGCAAAGCAGATCTGGCACAGCCGGCGAATTGTGTGATTTAGTGCTTCAGGCATTCATATTTGTGCCATTTTTGGAAAACCGTACATTTCTCACCCGAATATAACAGCAGCCAGGTTGACCGATGGGTCGTGTCAGAAGTCACAAAACAGTGAAAGAGCCAAACACATTCGAAGCGGCCACATAATTGTGAGCTTCGGTGCTTCAGGCATTCATATTTGCAACATTTTGGAAATTCCATGCATTTCTCACCTGTGCCAGCGGGCATGCTAACCCACGGGTTGCCCAGGGTGCAGAAAAGGTGAGGATAGCATCGAGAGCAAAATCAACAATGTCAAGTCAAGTCAAGACACCTTTATTTATATAGCACTTTTAACAATACAGATTGTGTCAAAGCACTTAACAGTATCAAGTTGGAGGATAGAGTGTCAGTAATGTATAATAATAAGATTAAACACTCAATTTTCAGTTAAAGGCATTTCATTATTGATTTCAGAGATGTCATTGTCTAGCTCAGTTTAGTTTAAATAATATCTGTGAAAATTAAATTGACGATAATCGCTAGAAATTAAGTGTCCCCAACTGAGAAAGCCAGAGGCGACAGCGGCAAGGAACCAAAACTCCCTCTGTGACAGAGTGGAGAAAAAAAACCTTGGGAGAAACCAGGCTCAGTCGGGTCGGGGGCCAGTTCTCCTCTGGCCAGGATATTATTGTTTATTTATTGTTTACTTATTGTTTTAATTAAAACTAATGTAACTATGTATTATATTTCTATTTTAATATTGTTGCAATTTCTAACAATAATAGTATTATGTAGTTAGGTATTTTATTATATTTTTAGTTATTTGTTTTATTTTTAGTTTTATTGTATTTTAAGTCGAGGTCTTCATTGGGATTATGTCCCCGGAGCTCATCCAGGGGTCCGGCCTCCGCCGACAATCTGGGCCGCAGTCATCATCTCCCGGCGCCAATCCACCATCTGATCCAGACACGGACTGAGAAACAGAATAAGAAAGAAACAGACTAATATTAGCGTAGATGTCAATCTTTTTACGATGTAACGAGTACATCCTGTGTTATGGGAAGTGTTCCCGGTTCCGGTTGATCTAATTAATGCAGCCTAACAATCCTTTAACGGATTTGAATAATAGAAGTGTATTAGTGTGTTATGTGTACGCCAGGTTAAAGAGATGGGTCTTTAATCTAGATTTAAACTGACAGAGTGTGTCTGCCTCCCGAACAGTGTTTGGTAGATTGTTCCAGAGTTTGGGCGCTAAATAGGAAAAAGATCTGCCGCCCGCAGTTGATTTTGATATTCTAGGTATTATCAAATGGCCAGAGTTTTGAGAACGCATTGGACGTGAAGGACTATAATGCGATAAGAGCTCGCTCAAGTACTGAGGAGCAAAACCATTTAGGGCTTTATAAGTAATTAACAAGATTTTAAAATCTATACGATGTTTAGTAGGGAGCCAGTGCAGTGTTGACAGAACCGGGCTAATGTGGTCATACTTCCTGTTTCTAGTATGCCACTTCCTGGTTCAATGTGTGGTGGAGCCTAAAGTCAAAAGATGGCGATTTTTTTAAAATCCGGTCCTTCTGTGCAAAATGATGCCAGACCCAAAAATGTGGCATGAACGTGATCCTTAGCAATGAAGGAAATGAAACAGAGTGAAATGGCAGAGGCGTGGTCGCAGAACATCCCACCGGCGAGGCAGAGTGGAAAACTGGGTGACCGATGGGTGTAAAAGATGTGAAAAATGAAAAAATTGGCAAACAAAGCACAGCGCATCAGCCCTCAACGTCCACAATGTGCAAAACAGAGTGAAAGGGGGTGAGGATGTGCGCCCCTGCGCCCCCCACGCCGCCGTTACCCATGGGTTGTGGGGCAACAACCCATGGGTAACAGAGGTAACAGCCTGACCCGACCCCGGTACCCGGAAACGATTTCGACGTGATTTTTCGGAAATGGCACGGTTGTGACCGACTGTCATTTAAGCCATGATCGAACATGATCACTTACATCCCACATCTTGAGAAGCTTGGAGTCATCCTCAAGCAGATAGGTGGAGGGAGCACGGAGGACAGCAGCTCATCATACATGGATTTCCTTCAGTATGAGAATTAGAGAATCTTTCAGTATGAGAAATATGAGAATCTTGATTTAACATAGAATCTAATCCGCACAACCACAGAATAGTATGCATCACCCTAAAACGTCTGTATATGACAATACAACCGAAATCACTCAAAATCAATCATTTCTTTATCAGCCATTAAGAAGAGTAAACACTGACCTGAAGTGTCACATATCCTGAAAAGCTGACTCAGTACTTCAGTACTTCTTTGATCACAGGTGTAAAATTTAATGAGTAATTTTAAAAACTATATACATTTTTAATCATACAAATAATATATCTTTTTTTTGTTTACTTCTCATCTATACATTAATGCTGTGTTTTGGGAGATATGAAGTACATTTGTACCTGTTTACCACAAAAAGCCTCAACTACACCATTTTTATGAAAAAATCAAGCCAGAGTTGCACTTCAAAGGTAAAATCTATAGTCAACAAAAGCTTTTTACCAAATGCATGACAGAAATGTTTGCACTGAACTATGTTCTTAGGTTTTCTGCGGGTCGTTAAAAAGTCTTCAGTTTATTTGTTTAAATTTATGGCCATGAAAACATGAAAATTCTAAATTATAAGAGGTCTTAAATTTGGGGACGGAAAGACAAGAATTGCTATATGGATTAATATGACGATTAAACTTCAAAAGACTATGATTTCACTGAATAAATATGAGCGCTGCACATTCAAAGTCAGGAGCTGCTGCTTTGTTGTGTACTGCGGTTACCAGGGAAACTGCTATATTCTGCCGTTCTGAAAGTGAAACCTGCTGCCAGAGAACGAATATGCATTTTCAATAAGCCCGTCTGCTATTTTTGCTACATATTTTTAAATGTGAACTAGTGGATCGGCAAAAAGCTAATGCATTATAAAAATCTAAACAATTAAGTCATTAAGATATATGTTATTTAATATAATAATTAATTGATACTTTTGACTCATCCCTTCTCTTAAAAATAGTTTAAAGGCTGAAATGTGAAGTGCAGATCTTAAAAAGGTCTTTAAAGGTCTTAAAATTGATTTTGAAAATCCTGCAGATACAAGGTTATTTTATGGTACCATTTGAAATAACCTTTTTTTTTTTTTTTGAATAAGCCCTTTTTAACTGTCCTCAAGGTTCAAGGTTCAAGGTTCTTTATTATTCATCACATACACAATCATACATGGTATAATCAGTAGTGAAATGTAGGTAAACATTTTTATCTACATTAGGTAGTTAAAATGAGTTGAGTGCAACTACATGAGTTGCAAGTGCAACTCAATCCTCTTAGGTTGTTTTGAGAATGTTCTGTAAGACACTAATAAAAAAAGGACTTCTGTACATTTGTTTGTTGCAAATTTACAGACAATGCAATTGAGATGTTTACATTGACTTGTTGGGTAATATTTCTGTCAACTGACAACAAAGTTTCCCTTCTGAACTAGCATAACTGCAAAAGGTTTATAGTTAATAAAATCTTTAAAAACAAATTACATTAATTATACTTTCATTTCTTTCAATAAAAAGGAAATTGAGTAAGACGGTGTAAAAGGTGTGTGGACGTGGATTAGTAATCTGGCCTCTTGGAAAAAAGGAGAAAAATGCTGGCCCTCGTCACTCTCAAAGTTGCCCATCCCTGGTCTACGAGGAGTTTGAAAAAGTAGGTTTTTAAAGAAAATCAAAATGGCGGACAGGAATTTCGGCTGACCATGACAACCTCGGTATCACTGTTCTCAGCATGACCCAAGGAATCTATTGATACCAGTCTCATTACAATATGCAAAATTCACAGAAAGCTATTAGCATTTATTTGAAATTTCATTATGACATTTGACCACAAGGTGGCACTGTCTCAAAACTTTTTGAGTACTTTCTGGTCATGGTCTCGGTGGTACGTACAAAGTTTTGTAATGGTACACCAATGCATTCGTAAAATATAGCATTTCATATCATAATACTCTATTATAGTCAATGGCAATTTCATGTTTTGTTCAATTATAGCACCACCAAGAGGCACAATTCCACAAAAAAAATTGATGTGTCCTTAGAGTGTGCCCATACATATGTGTGTCAAATTTGGTGAAAATATCTCTTTTTGGTTTGGAGTTATAGACATATTTGTATATGAGTAGATGAAAAATGACTGACTGCTGACTTTGTTTGCATTTTTGTGCTATTTACTATAAAAATTTTGGCAATTGGGCATTAGTGTATAGCCGGCACGCTATGTTTTCGAATTTCCTATGGCGGTTTCGTGTCGATCGGAGTAACGGTTTCTAAGATATTGGCAAATGTTTTTTAAGCGCTAAAATACAACACTGCACAAACGATAAGGCAAAATCTGGCATGTTTGGTATCGCTGGACTCAGCAAGGATCCAGGAGTCTAAAAAGGTGACTCCCGTGAAAATAATTCAACCCCACCCAAAGTTATACGCATGTGAATATTTGATTTTACCACTAGGTGGCGCTGGCTCGAAACTTCTCAGGCTCCTTCAGGCCATCATGCTGATGACCCATACAGAGTTTCATGACAATTCATCAATGCATTCGTAAAATATAGAATTTTACTACAAAATTCAAAATTGGATATGGTTCGACTCGGCATGATGCACCGAATCTAAAGAGACCAGTTTTGTGATTTTTGGC
This sequence comes from Aspiorhynchus laticeps, assembly GCA_023376895.1. NCBI lineage: Eukaryota > Metazoa > Chordata > Actinopteri > Cypriniformes > Cyprinidae > Aspiorhynchus > Aspiorhynchus laticeps. The sequence goes on from JALXFT010001152.1 coordinate 5,960, forward strand.
CAAACCATTTACAAGTTATATGCAAAAATATGAATTTTTCATATCTCCTGACCAGTAGGTGGCACAGCGCCGAAACACTGCAGGTAGCCTCAGGTCACGATTGTTATAACACACACCAGGTTTCGTCTCAATACGCCAAACCCTTGTGGAGATATAGCCTCAGATCCATTTTGTGTGCTTTTCGGCGAATTCGTTAGTGTGTTATTCGAGAACGCTTGGACGAATTGACTTGAATTCCATAACTTTTTGCTAGTATTTTAATTTGTTCCTTAAAGTTCAAAAGTTATTAGCATAAACATGAGTGAAATTTTGGACAAGTGGTGGCACTAGAGAGTTTGAGTTAGAGACTCCAAACTTGCTCTGGTTAGTATTGAGACTGTCCTCTATCAGTGTGCCAAATCTTACAACTTTCCCGCAATCAGTTTTATGGGTTGCCATCGACGCAATGGCAGAAGATGAAGAAGAAACGGAAGAAGAAGAATGCCAACGGATACAATAGGTGCCTATGCACCTTCGGTGCTTGGCCCCTAAGTAAATAAAGATGATGTAAAATGTTTTTGTTACATTACAATTAAGTTTACCTTCGTAAAAACATTATAGTTTTAATAACACATAACTATACACTAACTAAAATAAAAAATAAAATAAGAAAAACGGGTTAACAGACAATTTAAATGCAAGTCACTCTTTTATTAAGTAACCACAAATCATTAACAAAACATCAACATTAAATTGCTTGTCCAATGGAAATACATTCTCCAAAACAGTGCAAGGCCCTTGAGAAATGAGCTGAGATAGTAACTGTCACTTTTAGAAGTGGACAATATGGATATCTGGATATCATCCAGCTGTAAACACTTCTCCAAAATAGGAACACTTCCAAAATTCACATGTAACAGTAACTTTAGAAATATAAAAGTTATACTAGAATAGAATATAAGAGAGATTTCAAAATAGAGCAATGGATTTTTTTTAAACTGTCATTTCTATGAGTGGATGAACACATGGTACAGTATGTGGAACTTAAACCATTCCAGAAAATCAACTGAGGATTAAATACTAGACAAATATTGTAAAAAAATAAATAAATAAATAAATAAATACACAATGCACTAAAAGTGACAGAAGTGAAAGTTTAAATTAAATGTCAAATAAAAAGAGTAACTTTGTAAGCTTTGTTCAAACATTGAGGAAACTCTACTGACAAAAGTAAATTTTTAAGATTCAACACTCTGGGGCTCAGCTTCCTATCCTCCAGACCCATCAAGAGTTTCCGGGTAAAGTCAAATGTATTGTTCAACTCTTTTGGGGAACTTAGATCCAAGGCGTACATTAGTCCAAAAAGCATGACAAAAGCATGAGCCAATATGGGGAAATCATTAACTATGTTACCCAAAGTACAATTTCAGTCTTCTCTGAGCCGAAGAACGTGGCAACTGTTGAATTGTCAGTAACAGAGATGAGACGAAGGGATAAATCATCAGCGTTAGAGTAATGTTACTCTAAACTTCCAAAGGCTGACTGCTAATAAGTGACATATATTTACATCTACTCCAAACCATTATGTCCCATGCAATTAACTACAATTATAATTGATAGCCTACATTCGAAACCTGGAACTAGAACCTGAATGACATCTGAATGGAAGGGGAGATTGTTGATTACCGAACAGTTTCAGGTTGCATTGATTTTCATACTATTTGTTTTCCATGGAAGCCTATGGAAGCCAGTTCGAACAAAAACAGTTTGGTTACCAACAATCTCTCCTGCCATTCAGATGTCATTCAGGCTGTAGTTCCAGGTTTTGAAAATATTCTTTATTATTTTAGTAATTCTTTGGTGTTCTGCAAAAGAGTGTAAATGAGGACTAGGCAGCATTTTCATTTCTAGTGATTTATCGCTCTAAATTCTAAAGGTGGGCAGGGCAACTTTTTTGAGCAATGTCGCTTGGGCACTATCCCTCAGTGTCATTATGTGAAGGTTTCTCAAGGTTTTTCTGTGATAAGATTACTACTTTGAGATCTCAGCTGCAACCACTTGCTAATATTTCACCTGAATTTTGTTGCACTTCAGCTATATGGAGTGATTTTGATCCAGTTTCTCTCCAGTCTCTCAAAGAAACTATCGACCATTTGAAACCTTCTTTTTGCTCTCATGATGTTCTCCCTCCACGTATTTTAAAACACATTTTCGACTCGGTTGGACCTAGTTTGGTGTCGTTTCAGAACAAATGTCTAGTTTCAGGGACTATACCTGATAGCCTCAAAAGAGCTACTGTGACACCTCTTCTTAAGAAACCTTCTCTTGATACTAGTAATTTTAATAATTTTCGACCCATCTCAAATCTTCCGTTTATTACAAAAGCACTAGAGAAAACTGTGTTTATTCAGCTACAGTCTTTCCTTAGTGCAAATCATATTTTTGAAACCTTCCAGTCTGGTTTTAAGCCTCTGCATAGCACAGAGTTTGCTTTATTACGGGTCCTTAATGATACTTTGTTGGCGACTGACTCTGGTGACTCTGTTATCCTAATTCTGTTAGACTTAACCTTGACTTTTGATACAGTTGATCATAAAACTCTTTTGTCTCGACTAGAATATTTTGTGGGAAGCCAGGGAACTGTTCTTAGTTGGTTCAAATCATATTTAACAAATAGAAGTTTCTCTGTCAGATTGGGTAATTTTTCTTCATTGCCCGCCAAACTTTCCTGGGGAGTGCCGCAGGGTTCTATTCTCGCACCCATTCTTTTTTCTTTGTATTTACTTCCTTTGGGCTCTATTTTCAGAAAGCATGGTGTATCATTTCACTGCTATGCAGATGATACCCAAATTGATCTACCTCTGAAACGAAATAAACATGCTGCTCTGAAATCTCTTTTTGCATGTTTCTCACATGGTTCTCTCTAAATTTTTTTATTTCTGAATGAATCAAAGACCGAGGTTATAGTCTTTGGCCCTAGTGAAAATGCAGGGAGCAGAAGTATCGATCTGGACTACCTTGCTCCTTTTACTTCTTCCTGTATTAAGAACCTAGGTGTTTTCTGGGATCAGAGTCTTAAATTTGATAAACAAATAAATGCAGTTATTAGTTCCTGTTTTTTCAGCTACGCATTCTCTCCAAAATTAAATCTTTTCTCTCTGTGAAAACTTTAGAGATTGCTATCAATGCGCTCATTACAACTCGCTTGGATTACTGCAAATCTCGGAATTTCTAAATCTTCCAACGCTCGTCTCCAATTAGTGCAAAACGCCGCTGTTAAATTCCTCAAAGGACAACGTAAATTTGATCATGTTACTCCAATTCTGAAATCGTTACATTGGTTACCTGTGCATCTTAGAATTGAGTTCAAAATTCTTCTCTATGTTTTCAAATCTATAAATAATCTGGCACCGAGCTATCTATCTGATCAACTTTATCCATACAATCCTACTCGAAATCTGAGGTCTGGTGATCAAAGACGTCTCTCTGTCCCCAGATCATGGTTAAAGCATAGAGGGGATAGAGCCTTTGCGGTTGCAGGTCCTAGGCTGTGGAACAGCCTTCCAGCCTATATCAGATCGGCACAGTCTTTAACTGTTTTTAAATCATCTCTTAAAACCTATTTCTTTTCGTTGGCTTTTAATTCACTGTGAGTTTATGGTATGAATTTTTGGGTTGCCCTGTGTTCTATGTCTTTGTTTGTTCAGCACTTTGGTCAGTCGTGCTTGCTGTTTTTAAATGTGCTATATAAATAAAACAAACTTGAACTTGAAACTTACATACATTTTTAATCATACAAATAATATATCATTTTTTTTGTTTACTTCTCGTCTATTAATTAATGTTGTGTTTTGGGAGATATGAAGTACTTTTGTACCCGTTTACCACAAAAATCCTCCACTACACCATTAGCTTGCATGTGAAATATTACATTTTTATGAAAAAAATCACTTAAATGATGATCTAAATTTAATTTAAATTGTTTCTGGCTATTGATCTAGGTGTTAGGTCTAAAATGCTGCCATCTGGTGGTTAGAGAAAAACTTGTAGAAATCACAGTTTTTGAAAGAATAGTGTAGTGACCATATATATCCAGCAGAGGCCAATAGAAAGCCATTCATTTTTGAGCAAGTGGTCAACTGCTCCTCTCACAACTTTTCTGACATATAGTTTGTAAGTATATATTGAAACATTATAAAATACATTAAAAACAGTATTTTTCTCAAAGGTTACATTTTTTTTTTTTTTAATGTATTTTGAAATTCCAGCTTTTGCAATAATGCCACCTAAATTTGCAGAAATGCCACACAAGTTGTCACTAAAACTTGATTGCAGGTACATATTTATTTCAAATATAAAAAGTAAAATAAAAACAATTTCATTTTACTTAAATGTAAATAAAACCAATACAAAAAAAAAAAAATCTAAAGAAGAAAACAAAAACAAAAATAAAATAAAAAACAACAACTGCAATAAGCAGATATGAATGGTGGGTATGTGTGTAAGAGAGAGTGTGTGCATGCGCGTGTGTGTGTACGTACGAGAGTGAGTATGCTCGTTACACATTGCATTTGTGCTCTAGTATCAGGCTTTCGTTTTTTTGTGTGGACATTTTCAGATTTATGCAGGATTTATTGATTTTATTTGCCAATTTCTATAAAAAAATGCTCTTTGTTGCAGTCATACGTTTGTGTGTGTGTGTGTGTGTATGCGTGTGCATGTGAGTGAGCATGTCTTTTCTACATTGCATTTGTGATCTAGTACCAGACCTTCATTTCTATGTGAAAATTTTCAGATTTATGCATGATTTTTTTTTTTTGACAAATGAAAAAAAATAAAAATAGATTTCTTCGCATTTCCCATTCATTTTCAATTGGGGTCATTTTTTACATACCTTCAGAACAACCGAATCACACCCTTTTTTTATATATGAATACAGATAGAAAATGTTGAAAAATCACAAAATCTTATTCCACTGAGATGAAGGGAACCATTTTTATTTTACTTAAGAAAAGTTGATTGGTCCTTGGTGATTCATAAAATTCACATCAACAGGTGCCACCGCTTTGTAAGTCAAAAAACAAATACAGACAACACATTATACCATTATGACCAGGAAAACCAGAGTCTGGAGCTCAAGATTTCTGTGCCACCATGGGTATTAATTTTCTGTTGCTTGTTAATGTTTTTTGTCTCGCAAAGTGATGGCACCCGTTGAGCTGCATTTTATGAATCACCAAGGACCATGAGTTCAACTAAAAATGATCTTTTGTTCTACTGAAGAAAGAACATCAGCTACTTCTTGCATGGCCAGAGAGAGAGTAAATGTTCATTTCTTGGCAAATTATTACTTTAAAGGGGTAGTTCACCCAAAAATGAAAATTCTGTCATTAATGACTCACCCTCATGTTGGTTCCAAACCTGTAAGACCTTCGTTTATCTTCGTAACACAAATTAAGAGATTTTTGATAAAATCATAGAGCTTTCTGACCCTCCATAGACAGCAACGTAACTGAAATGTCCCCAGGCCCAGAAACATAGTAAGGACATCGGTAAAATACTCCATGTGACATCAGTGGTTTAACCGTTAGTTTTAAGCTACGATAATACTTTTTGTGTGCAAAGAAAACAAAAATAACGACCTTATTCTACAGTTCTTCTCCTCCAAGTCACCATCCTCCACCATTATGGAGAGCACCACGATGCATGCATCTGCATTCCTTTGCTTGTAAACAAGGCTCCAAGCATGCGTGTTCTATGTCAGCATGGAGTATTTTACCCATTTCCTTACTACATTTCTGTGCCTGGGAACATTTCAGTTATGTTGCCGTCTATGCAGGGCTAGAAAGCGCTCGGATTTCATCAAGAATACCTGTGTTCTGAAGATGAACGAAGGTCTTACAGGTTTGTAACAACATGAGGGTGAGAATTAATTACAGAATTTTCAATTTTGGGTGAACTATCCCTTTAAATATAAAACATATTTTCAAGTGTGCTAAGGAAAATATTTTTACCTGTGACTCCATTTTAAAGCAGGCCAGCAATCCAGGATATCCGCAATAAGTAGGTTCCAGTTTCTCTATAATACAATGAATGAATGAAATAAAAATTATTTTTCATAATTCAAACTTTTTTATTGTAAATGCAGGCTTTAGGCCTACTTTTTTATTGGTACTATCCACCAACATATCCATGCTGCAGTGATGCGCAGGCTCCTCTTACAGCAGTGGTCAGTTATTATTAAACATTATTATATATATATAAAAAAATGCATATGTTTTCTAGCGAGATAAGTGCAAGGCATCACAAGACGAACACTCTAATCCACATTAACAATTAAACGATTTTTTTTGGAAGTAAACCAACTCAAAAACTCTGAACGCTGACGCCACTGCTAGTACACTATAGGCCAGGGTTCCTCAATTAGTTTTCGCAGAGGACCGAATTCTGCCAACAATACAATACCAAAGACAATTTTAATAGTCTGTTGAATATTAAAAACAAATTGACAAACCACAAATTTGGATCTCCATGTCTGCCATGCAAATCAACTGTTCCAGCTCATCTCCAGACTGGATCTCTTCTCTCCACTTTCCCTAATTGCAGATTCAATTATTAGATTTGTCAGCATTAATATTAATATTGTAACACCGTGTGTCCCAACCAGACGCGACACGATAAAAAGTATATTTTGCATGTAATTTTTGTCCTAACCACCCGTGACAGCGACACGTGACAATAAGCCACACGGAATTCTATTTTAGAAATGTTTTTTATTTTCTGCGACGTCGCGGCAGGAACAACATACAAAATATGACAGTGATAATTTCATCTAATGATTATGTGCTTTATTCAATGTTAAATGTGTCTAATGTGAGTTTGAAAATTATTTTGCATGAGGTTCATAGCCATAGTGAAAGCAACAATAGATATTTTACCTCAGATCTTGAAAATAAATTAAAGCAAACCCAGCCGGCATTTCAACGTTGATTCACCGGTGAATCAATGTTGGGTACCATGGTTGAATCAATGTTGGATTATGTTTCGATTTTGCAAATTGGATCAACGTTGATATTGTGACGTTGTTTCACCGCGAAATCGTGACGTTGTTTCACTGTCTTACCTTCAGCATTGGTGAATTAAGGTCATTCTGTAGATGTTGGATTAACGTTGAATTATGTGTTGATTTTGCTAATTGAATCAACGTTGATAACACAACGTTGTTTCACCGTAGTACTTTCAACATGAGTGAATACACAACTGTACGTTCAATTAGAACCTAGTTTGCATTTAGATCAACACTGTACACATACATGAAGCTTAAAAATCAAATGACTGGCAGCAATGGCTTTACAATCAACTTCAATAAACTACCACGCGCTGAAAATGGTAAAACAGCAGTTTTATTTTGGAAACATACAGTATAAAACTGATGAAAATAATCCCAAACTTTAGCTTTGTCACAGAATGGCCCGTATTCCACCATCACTGATCACCCTCACCTGCACCTGATTAATTATCATTTACACCTGCTCCTCATCATCACAGCTCATCACCCCTGCTCTACTTAAGCTCACTCCTCACTCCAGTCATGGTCTGATCTTGAAGTCACATAGCTGCCAACACATTGTATCTTGAGGATACTATATGGACCTTCACTCTACAAGCGGACTGCTAGCTGAGTATACTTTCCTGCATTACTTACCTGATGATACTTACCCTCTGTCTTCCCTCTCACCACCAGTTACCTGTTCATCTGTGGACGCTTGAGACTCGCAGGCTCTCCAGGATTCCTATCTGCCACAAACCTGCCAAGAGACAGAGACAGTCAGAATCCCAGTGCACTATCTACCATACATCTAAGAAAGCAACTTACCTCACTCAAGGACTCTCACCACTGTTGTATCACCAAATCCTGTAATAAACTCAATCTCTTTTACACTTACCTTTGTGTCTGGCAGTTCCGTAACAGAAGATCAGACCAAACCGAAGACGTGTGCGGACCACAGCGTAATGGAGGCGGCAGCTTTCATCACGAGGGCTTATGGAATCCACGACCCGCTGGATTTCGTGAGGGAATTCGTGCCTTTCGCCCTCTCCAGCGCACTAGAGGATCGAGCCCTCAAGCTCTTATTCCGGCTCGGGATCACATCCCATCACCCCTTTAAGCTCCCAGACACTTCCAGCCTCACATGGCAGGAGACTGTCTTCAAGTGTCTGGAGAGTCTTCGATCCCGAGTCGGAGTTCCGCCCGAAGCGACGATGATGGTTCTGCCGCCAGAAGCGACGATGATGGTTCCGCCGCACAAAGCGGCGATGATGGTTCCGCCGCCAGAAGCGACGATGATGGTTCCGCCGCCAGAAGCGACGATGATAATTCCGCCGTCCACGGCGATGATGCCGCCCGCGACGAAGATGGTTCCGTCGCCCGCGGCAATGATGCTACCGCCGCCCGCGATGAGGAAGTTTTCGCTGGCCGCGGTGAAGTATGGGCTACCGCCCGTGATAAAGCAGGAGATAATGGATGAGGCTATCCCCTTAGAATTCCTTGCTCCTGTCATCTCCCCAGAGGCTGTTCCTCACCAGTGCCCTCCAGTGGCAGCGCCACGCCAGTGCCCTCCAGTGCCTTCTCCTCGCCAGTGCCCTCCAGTGGCTGCTCCACGCCAGTGCCCTCCAGTGGCTGCTCCCCACGCCAGTGCCCTCCAGTGGCTGCTCCACGCCAGTGCCCTCCAGTGGCTGCTCCACGCCAGTGCCCTCCAGTGGCAGCTCCACGCCAGTGCCCTCCAGTGGCAGCTCCACGCCAGTACCCTCCAGTGGCAGCTCCACGCCAGAGCCCTCCAGTGGCTGCTCCACGCCAGAGCCCTCCAGTGGCTGCTCCACGCCAGAGCCCTCCAGTGGCTGCTCCACGCCAGAGCCCTCCAGTGGCTGCTCCACGCCAGAGCCCTCCAGTGGCTGCTCCACGCCAGTGCCCTCCTGTATTCCCGCTGGTTCCGCCCAGCAGTCCTGTATTCCCGCTGGTTCCGTCCAGCCGTCCTGTATTCCCGCTGGTTCCGTCCAGCCGTCCTGAATCCGCGCCTCCAGAGCGCCCCCTAGTGTCTGCTCCTCCAGAGCGCCCCCTAGTGTCTGCTCCTCCAGAGCGGCCCTTAGTGTCTGCTCCTCCAGAGCGCCCCCTAGTGTCTGCTCCTCCAGAGCGCCCCCTAGTGTCTGCTTCTCCTGAGCACCCCCTAGTGCCCGTTCCTCCAGAGGGGAGCTTCCCCATGAAAATTTTGGGGGGGGCTATATATCCTCTGCCTGGGTGGCCGGGCCCAGAGCTAAGGCCACGGAGACCCCTGACCCACCATGGCCGCACAAAAGTTATAAGCCATGGCCTCCCGAAGCCCCGGATCCGCCATGGCCTCCCGAAGCCCCGGATCCGCCATGGCCTCCCGACGCCCCGGATCCGCCATGGCCTCCCGAAGCCCCGGATCCGCCATGGCCTTCTGAAGCCCCGGATCCACCATGGCCTCCTGAACCTCCTGTCCCGCCATGGCTTCCTGACTCCGGTTCCGCCCTGGATGCCCTTCCTGTGTCCATGTCTTCCACCGACATCCAGGGCGCCCACCCCCCCTCCCAGGTTTTGTTATTACGTCGCGGGATGCGCCGTCCGGGAGGGGGAGGTACTGTCACAGAATGGCCCGTATTCCACCATCACTGATCACCCTCACCTGCACCTGATTAATTATCATTTACACCTGCTCCTCATCATCACAGCTCATCACCCCTGCTCTACTTAAGCTCACTCCTCACTCCAGTCATGGTCTGATCTTGAAGTCACATAGCTGCCAACACATTGTATCTTGAGGATACTATACGGACCTTCACTCTACAAGCGGACTGCTAGCTGAGTATACTTTCCTGCATTACTTACCTGATGATACTTATCCTCTGTCTTCCCTCTCACCACCAGTTACCTGTTCATCTGTGGACGCTTGAGACTCGCAGGCTCTCCAGGATTCCTATCCGCCACAAACCTGCCAAGAGACAGAGACACAGTCAGAATCACAGTGCACTATCTACAATACATCTAAGAAAGCAACTTACCTCACTCAAGGACTCTCACCACTGAGTTTATTACAGGATTTGGTGATACAACAATCTCTTTTACACTAACCTTTGTGTCTGGCAGTTTCGTAACAAGCTTGCAGTGTTTGTGCTTGGATGTATTGTTAAAAACCTGTAAAATCCAAATACAACATTTAAAGACTCAAAGTGTTTGTACCATAACATGCATATTTTGCGCTGCACTTGCAAGAGAAACCCTTGTACTTCTTTTGACTGAAACCAGTTGATCTTTTATTTTGGTGGAAATCTATAGTTTCTGTGAAAACACGTTTTACTAATGTGTCTCATTACAAGACAAGAGATTTGTACATTGGTGCAGTGAGAATGTATTGAACAGTTTGAGAATGGAACCTGCAACAGAAACCATGTCGGTGGTAAAGGATAGGACTGTCTGAGTTTTGTCGACAGCCAGAGGAAATTCTTTACGCAGGAAAAACGCTGCCTTGAATGAAATGCATTTAATATTTTAAGTAGAAATGTTTCTTCAAATTCTGATAAAATGTTAGAACCAACTGCCTTGTGCATATAGCATGGTTGTGCTTTGGGTGATCCTTGAAAGAGTCCCAGCTCTAGGTCCTTTCTGATGCCGTGTCCTCCTCTCTCTCACACTTGTGCACTTTCTGTACTGTCCAATATGTGTCACGGTGCACACACGAGGGAGGAACAGGAACACGGAGACGAGGACGTAAACTCAAATAATAGTCTTTAATGAGACATCAAGGTAGGACAAGGTAGGACAAGGCAGGACAAGGCAGGACTCAGAGACAGGATACACCGGGAAGGAACGAGTAGACCAGACGAAATCAAACTCAAAGGACAGGACTAATATACACAGGGTAATTAACACATAACGAGACAAAGACAGCTGGAACATACTTAACTCATAATGACATGAAACAAGGACAGGAAACAAACCAAATATGGACACATGAGGCGGGAACACATGACACACATGACAGAGGACTGACATTACTCCCCCCTCCAAAAAGGCTCGTCCTGAGCCTTAACAGTTCCATCGGGGATGGGGGGTGGGGAGCTCTGGAGGCCCCTCAGGACAAATACGGACAAGAACACAGGACGGGGACCTCCAGAGAGGAACAGACAGACAGGTACCATGGCGGAGCTGGGAGCTCTGGAAGCCATGGCTGTGCAGGGAGCTCAGGAGGCCATGGTGGAGCTGGGAGCTCTGGAGGCCATGGCGGAGCTGGGAGCTCTGGAGGCCATGGCAGCGTAGGGAGCTCTGGAGGCCATGGCAGATGGTCTTTGGGGCCTTGGCCTCGGTCCCCTCGGCCCGGCCCCTACAGCCGGAACTCATACTACCCCCCCCCCCCCAAAATAGGGTCCCTCAGCGACCACCTCCATTTCCACGACAAGGGGGCAGGCGGCTAGAATAGCCTCCATGGCCACAACAAGAGGAGCCGCCTGCCCCAGACGAGTCTCAAAGGACAAGTCAAGGTTAGTTTAAAATGTTCCTGTGGGCACAACAAAACAGACACACGGCACTCCTGGCCGTGACATGTGGACTCTCCATGGGGCTAGGGTAAGCGGCGGCCAGCGGGCATGAGTCAGCGCCGATCCGGTGGGCTTGAGTCAGCGGCAATCCGGCGGGCATGAGTCAGCGGCGATCCGGCGGGCTTGAGTCAGCGGCGATCTGGCGGGCTTGAGTCAGCGGCGATCCGGCGGGCACTGAGTCAGAGGCGGGCCGGTGGGCATGGAGTCAGCGGCGATCCAGTGGCGTGATCTCCCACGAACGGCACGCCTGGGGGAGCGGCAACCCGGGAACTAGGCAACCCGCCGACGGGCTTGGAATAGCCACAGCCGGCGGCGGATATCTCCCACGATCGGCGGGCATCGCGGCCAGTGGACTCGCGGCACTCGCGGCGATCCCGCCGAACTCCCACGCCGTCCTGCAGTGGGCTAAGGCGGGAGGACGAGTGGTGACTTCCTTGCCACGGGACAGACAAACAGGAACAAATAAAAACTTTTCAAAAAACGAACAAAACAAAACGAGGTGAAGGGGCGCCGCTTACGGTTAGGTCTGGTCTTCTGTCACGGTGCACACACGAGGGAGGAACAGGAACACGGAGACGAGGACGTAAACTCAAATAATAGTCTTTAATGAGACATCAAGGTAGGACAAGGCAGGACTCAGAGACAGGATACACAGAGAAGTAATGAGTAGACCAGACGAAATCAAACTGAAAGGACAGGACTAATATACACAGGGTAATTAACACATAACGAGACAAACACAGCTGGAACATACTCATAATGACATGAAACAAGGACAGGAAACAAACCAAATATGGACACACGAGGCGGGAACACATGACACGCAAGACATATAATATTTTCACTTTAAGTTCAATAACAGTGGGGTTGGAAACAAAGTGCACAACACTATTCATTAAACACCTATTTAATGTATTCAGATGAAAGTTTGCAATATTAAATTATTCACAAGCAGTTTTTTCAGAGCCCCCAGTTACACTGTTTTAATCAGAATCCTAACTATACAGTGTACAAGTAAAATCAAATCAAGTAAATTTTTATTAAACTAAGTAAAATCAAAACCTTTCACAAAAGGTCAAAGAATCTCTACCAGAAGTGACAGTGCAATGTAACAGATGAACAATTCCTTACCAAATTGCCAAACAGCTGGATCCTTGATGACTCTACAAGGGGAAAGAAGAAATGGTTTACTGAAAAGTTCTTAAAAAGCAGTTTTTCATTTTATACCATTCCTTTAAAACAGTGGTTCTCCAACTTTATATATCAAGTACCACCTCAGAAAATATTTGGCTCTCCAAGTACCACCATAATGACCAACATTATAATACAGTAGCGTAGTAGGCCCAACTATTCAGCTAACTTACAGCACTGCACAGTTCAAAACGAGGCAGTTTTATTCCTATTAAGTATATTTATTGTTGTCAGCCACTTTAACATTGTAAATACAGTTTGAACATTAACACTGCACAGTGCTTGTGTGATACACCATTGTGTATTCACAATTGCAATGGTTATTTTGCTATTAATATTTATTTATTTATTAATGTATTTATTTATTTATGTGAAGAAGAGTTTATTGTGCACACAGTCATCTATCAATTATCACCACTAAAGACTGAGTTTAAATCAATACAGTTCTAGCCACCAGAGAAAGCACGCGTTGTGGGTTACCATGGTGATGCGCATTGTGTTTACCTCAGACGCTACCAAGCTGCGCCTGCGGAAAGACACTGAAGTTTGCGTTTGCTTTTGTTTCTCCTGATAATTCAGGTATGTTCTCATATAAAAGGGGAAAATGTGTTATAATGATTGTAAAGACATGTGAGTACACATTTCCTATGTGTTTGAAAACAAACAGCTTATTTACGGTGGTTAATTGAATAGAGTCATCCAGATGAAAGTACCGGTAAAATGACAGTTGGTCTGTGTTGCATTTGTTACAATCGATTCTCCTGTAAATAATAATACATTTATTTCAGTATGTGATAATTAAACAGAAAACGACTCAGAAAATGTAAATGTATATTTGTTTAGAGTATGTGTATAGTTTATGAGAGTGACTGATAATTTGTGTCAAGTGTAACCGTTACAATTTGAATGATACATTTGTAACTGCTGTGTGATGATTTGAAGGAGGTACAGAGTGTCATTTCATATGGTTAGAAACTGCTTCCACAGAAGACATAAGGGCTTATTAAAGGGATCTTAATGTGTATTTTGCAGCATGTCGATGCTTATTAAAGGAGTTATGATGAAATGTGTTTTATAAAACAAGTGTAAATACAGGAAATTCATATTTGGTTTTATTTCTGTAAACAAATACAGAATGGTACAAAACTGTATTTTTGATTATATGAAACGTGATTTGTGATTACAAATATATGGGATTACTGTGAAAGCATTGAAAAATATTTCAGTATTATAGTGTTACTATGATTGAGAAATGTTAATAAAGAGACGCTACCAAGCTGCGCCTGCGGAAAGACACTGAAGTTTGCGTGTGCTTTTGGTTTTCCTGATAATTCAGGTATTTTTAATCTGCTTGCGTGTTCCACACCCGGGACCCGTAACACATACATAACTAAATACAAAACTTAAATAATGATTAAATTAAAATGTGTTGTACCAAAAGTTAAATAAAAAACTGTACTATACTTAAATGTGTAAAAAAAAAAACTTTACTCAAATCAAGATTAAATTAAAATGTATTAACATTAATTTATATTTAATTTAGTGATTCCTCTGCGTACCACTAGAGGGAGCCTGAGTAGCACTAGTGGTACTCATACCACAATTTGAGAATCACTGCTTTAAACAATCTTAATTCGTTTAAATTTGCGATTATATGATATTTAGAAAACATGAACAGAGTATGTTATCTTTGAGACTATTATACGATTAAAAATATAACACAATGCATGGCATTCACATCAGAAAAATGTGAAAAATCTCTAATACAGACGTTAACGTAACATAACGTTACTAGCAACACACAACAACATTAGCATCTTTGATAAAGCAATACAAAAATACACACACACAGACACAGGTATTTATCTTCTGCAGGTTAACGTTACATGTCATTTACCCATTTGTAAACTCTGGTAACATTATACTTTACTATTTTTGAAAGGTAAGATAGCGATTTTCTTACCTGATTTTGTCCATGTTTGCAGGACCTCGCATATCACACCTGACCCTTCCTGTGTTCACATTCTAGTTTTTGTTCTCCGTTGACATGTCACAACTCAAATTCGCTCAAAATAAAAATTTAACAGGCAAATATAAAATAATTCGGGACCGACCGAGTAATCTCATCGAGCAGCGGCTCACACACACACAGTCAGTCAGTCGCCTCACTCAGAAAGACGATAATAACGGTCATATTTTCAAACTGAGAAAGGCGCGAACAGTTTCATTGGCCAGTTTCCTGGATGACAGCCAGATTAACCAATCATGATCAAAGAAATAAGGTAAACGCAGTGAAATGTATTTAGTTTTATTGTTGTTAATGATGATAATATTTTAACATATACATTTAGATTTTAGAATAGGTTTAACGATCAAAATATTGTAAAATGCTAATAAAATAATAATAATGATCTTAAAATATAATTAGTAATAATAATTTAAAAGGCAGAAATTTATTTTGTATGCTGTTGAAGACATTAAGTTGATTCAACATACAGTTCTTGTAAAAAACAAATCAACATTGATTTACAAGTGTTTTTGGTAACCTTTTTCAACCATTTAGCATTAAACATTTTTTCAACGTTGTTTCAATGTTGAAACAACAACTGTCATTATTTCAACCATATTTCAACGTTGAAAGTTGGTCATGTGCCGGCTGGTTTTCAACCGTTCAGCATTAAACATTGTATTAACGTTGTTTCAACGTTAAAACAACAACTAACCTTATTTCAACCATATTTCAACGTTGAAGGTCGGTCATGTGCCGGCTGGGAACTTACGTTAAAACTGTGAACTCACTGCAAACCAACATCTATAACAAAGATGGTATCAGTCACTCACTCAAAACTGTTCAGTCCATTTGAATCATCTATTTTCCGTGTCCACTTTTCTTTACTTCACACTTGCCATGTTTTTGCTGTCACATAGTATCTACACTGGACGCGACAAAGCACTGAAAATCATTTGAACTTTGAGTCAGCAGTTTTCTGTCGGGGATTTGTCACGCAGTGCTGCGCCGCATCCAGTGTAGACGGCATCACTGATTATAATATGTTCTATTGTATTTTGTTGTGTCGTGCCGCTCGCGTCCGGTGTAGACACGATGTAAGTTAATGTCACTTTCTGATGCTGCGTTTGAATTTTCATGCAACATTATTTTAAATTAGCGCGGGCCAAACATTTTTCTCTCGGGCCGCCTATTGAGGAACCCTGCTATAGGCTGAGGTACCTCACATGACCCAAGTTAGTGGTTAAGCTTTCTTCAGCATTAAAACCCCAGACCCTCTCATCTCCAAATAATAGACTATCTGTAGTGAGAAAGTACTATGCCAGCCAGGGCTTAAAAACGAAAAAAAAATTCAATCGGTTCACTCCCAGCAGAATCAGTATTTTAATGTCTCTGTTCTTGCGTTTCTTCTGTAGGCCTACTTTAACCGTTCTGAAACCGGTTTAGAAAACAATATAGGTTAATAACGTTAGTTTTTTTAAAAAAACAACTTTTATTGACTATAATCTGTAAATCTGTCTAATTATCTTATTTTATTTCTAGTTTATACTTACATTAGTCAATAATTTTGCACTACATACTTTATATATATTATTAAGTTGGCTTGTGAAAGCCAACTTACTGAAATCCTATTTAAACTTATTAAGTTGGCTTGTGAAAGCCAACTTACTGAAATCCTATTTAAACTTATTATTATTATTCTTCTGAGACTAAATTTACAACTCTATCTCCTCCTAGAGCTTTAACTCTACAGACTCCAAACTCAGCACAGATCTTCAGACTGATCTCGCCGGGTGTGCTATATCTTTTCTAACTGATCAGACTTACGGTTTTCATAAAAATGAAGATTAAAACTCATAAAAATCCCATAGACTTACATTGACGGAATGTTCAGATGAGCCAAGACTATTCAAACTCCAACTGACAAAATTCAAATCTAATCAAACTGAAGCCCATTAGACTCAATCAGACTTCCCTTCTATGTACTATTTCTATCCAATTCAAACTAAGTTAAGCTTCCACTCTATCTAATTCTATTTCTAATCTATCTAAATCATTCTAGCAACATGCTAGTAACATGCTAATCATGCTTTAAACATGCTATTAACATGCTAATCATGCTAGAATCATGCTAGCAACATGCTAGTAACATGCTAATCATGCTAGTGACATGCTTGTAACTTGCTAATCATGCTAGTGACATGCTAGTAACATGCTAATCATGCTAGAAACATGCTAGCGACATGCTAATAACTTGTTAATCATGCTAACAACATGCTAACGACAAGCTAGCAACATGCTAATCATGCTAGAAACATGCTAGCGACATGCTAGTAACTTGCTAATCATGCTAAAGACATGCTAATCATGCTAGAAACATGCTAACGACATGCTTATCATGCTAGAGACATGCTAATAGCATGCTAATCATGTTAGAAACATGCTAGCAACATGCTAGTAACATGCTAATAATGCTAGCGACATGCTAGTAACTTGCTAATCATGCTAGAAACATGCTAGCGACATGCTAGTAACATGCTTATCATGCTAGAGACATGCTAATAGCATGCTAATCATGTTAGAAACATGTTAGCGACATGCTAGTAACTTGCTAATCATGCTAGAAACATGCTAGTGACATGCTAGTAACTTGCTAATCATGCTAGCGACACCTTAGCAACACCATAGCAACCACCCCGTGTACCCTAGCAACACCCTAGCAACCACCCCAGGTACCATAGCAACCGCATAGCAACACCTTGGCAACCACCTCGGGGACCCTAGCAACCGCATAGCAACACCTTAGCAACCACCCCGGGTACCCTACCAACCACCCCGAGTACCCTAGCAACTGCATAGCAACACCTTAGCAACCACCCCGGGTACCTTAGCAACTGCATAGCAACACCTTAGCAACCACCCTGGGTACCCTAGCAACACCCTAGCAACCACCCCAGGTACCATAGCAACCGCATAGCAACACCCTAGCAACCACCCCGAGTACCCTAGCAACTCCATAGCAACACCTTAGCAACCACCCCGGGTACCCTAGCAACCACCCCGAGTACCCTAGCAACCGCATAGCAACACCTTAGCAACCACCCCGGGTACCATAGCAACCGCATAGCAACACCCTAGCAACCACCCCGGGTACCTTAGCAACCGCATAGTAACACCTTAGCAACCACCCCGGGTACCCTAGCAACACCCTAGCAACCACCCTGGGTACCATAGCAACCACGTAGCAACACCTTAGCAACCACCCTGAGTACCATAGCAACCTAATAGCAACCACCCCGGGTACCCTAGCAACCGCATAGCAACATCCTAGCAACCGACCCAGATACCATAGCAACCGCATTACAACACCCTAGCAACCAACCCAGGTTCCTTAGCAACTGCATAGCAACACCTTACCACCCTATCTACTCTATCTATCTATCTATCTATCTATCTATCTATCTATCTATCTATCCATCTATCTATTTAATATTCCTATCTATCTATCTATCTATCTATCTATCTATCTATCTATCTAATATTCCTATCTATCTATCTATCTATCTATCTATCTATCTATCTATTTAATATTCCTATCTATCTATCTATCTATCTATCTATCTATCTATCTATCTAATATTCCTATCTATCTATCTATCTATCTATCTATCTATCTATCCATCTATCTATTTAATATTCCTATCTATCTATCTATCTATCTATCTATCTATCTATCTATCTAATATTCCTATCTATCTATCTATCTATCTATCTATCTATCTATCCATCTATCTATTTAATATTCCTATCTATCTATCTATCTATCTATCTATCTATCTATCTATCTAATATTCCTATCTATCTATCTATCTATCTATCTATCTATCTATCTATCTAATATTCCTATCTATCTATCTATCTATCTATCTATCTATCTATCTATCTATCTATCAATCAAATTTTAAGCATTTAAAACTATGTTAAACTTCAAACTATTTCAGACTGAAGAGCTTCAAACTTAAAACTTTTAAAACTTAAACTTTTTAAATTTTTTTAAACTTTTAAAACTCCAGACTTCAAATGAACACCTTCAAACTACTTCTAATAGGTCCGACTTTCTCAAGCCAACTTCAAAGTTTGTTCACAAACTTTTTTATCTAGTTAGTGGTGCTTGCCAAAGGCAAGGCATCACTATTGTTATCTTGCATACTTATTATTATTCTGCTTCTTCTTCTTATTCTTCTTCTGGACAAAATTTCGGTTCGCTACTCCTCCTGCACCGTTTGTCACAGACCCATGAATGAGGTGTCAAATCGTGCGGCTTATTGAGGAATGGTGTGCTATATCTTTTTTAAGCGATCGGGCGTACGATAATCGTACAGGGGGCGAAAAATCGGCCAAAAAAATCCCATAGACTTAACATTGCGGCCAACTTTGACGAGTCGTAGCTCAGAGCGAGAATTTCGTAGAAACATGTAAATCACCACATTTGAAGAGGCTATCAAGCTGTGCGAGAACATACCCCGCAATGGGGTAAAAGTTGTACCCCTGGGGCACAAGAGTGCCCCAAATTTGCCCCATTGACATACTATGGTGAGGGACAGCCCATGAAACAGCACACGTTTTTCCTACTATGGTAATTTACATAGGAATTTTGCATTGAACATAACTCTGCATCACAATGTCATAGAGACATGGGGGTGGGCTCATTTTACTCAGCCAGCCAATCAGACTCTCAGGATAATTATGAAGCTGTGAAGTCACGCCCTAGCAACCATTTAGAGCACCCTAGCAACTGATCCCATAGACTGCCATTATAAAAGCCCAGATGGATATCTTTAGATCACAGTGTCATAGAGACATGGGGGTGGGCTCGTTTGACTCGGGCCGCAAGCAGCAAATCATGATTCACCATCGACACTTCCTAGCCACGCCCTAGCAACCACTGTCGATCACCCTAGCAACCCAAACCCAAAGAGGCATATCTTCAAATCTGAATGTCATGGAGACATGGGGGTTGGTTTATATCATTTATACTGGCAAGCAGCCTTTGGAGTATTATCATTGGCAGCTTCCAAGCCACTCCCTAACAACCAAACACAGTACCCTAGCAACCGTTTAGCAAGACCTATATCTTTGCATCAGAATATAGTACAGACATGGGAGTTGGTTCTTTTGACTCATGCTAGCAAACCAGACTTCAAACATGCTAGTCATGCTAGCAGTGAATAGCTACATGCTAATAGTCATTAGCTAAGTGCTAATTCAGGCTAATTTAATGCTAAGAACTCTTTAAAACTCCATCGTAACGATCTGTGCAACTAACAACTGCCTAGCAACACCCTAGAAACCACCCCAAGTACCCTAGCAACCAGCGTGGGTACCCTAGCAACGGCCCTAGCAACCACCCCAAGTACCCTAGCAACCGCATAGCAACACCCTAGCAACCACACCAAGTACCCTAGCAACTGCATAGCAACACCTTAGCAACCATCCTGGGTACCCTAGCAACCCCCTAGCAACCACCCCAAGTACCCTAGCAACCGCTTAGCAACACCCTAGCAACCACCCCAAGTACCCTAGCAACCACATAGCAACACCTTAGCAACCATCCTGGGTACCCTAGCAACCGCCTTAGCAACCACCCCAAGTACCCTAGCAACCGCATAGCAACACCCTAGCAACCACCCCAAGTACCCTAGCAACCACATAGCAACACCTTAGCAACCATCCTGGGTACCCTAGCAACCGCCCTAGCAACCACCCTGTGTACCCTAGCAACCGCCCTAGCAACCATCGTAGGTACCCTAGCAACCACCTTGATTACCCTAGCAACCGCATAGCTACACCCTAGCAACCACTCCAAGTACCCTAGCAACCACATAGCAACACCTTAGCAACCATCCTGGGTACCCTAGCAATGGCCCTAGCAACCACTTACAGCACCCTAGCAACCATCTTACAACATTAACAAGCCATATCTAAGGACCAAAACACACTAGAAACATAGGGCTTGGTTCTTTTATTTATGACTAGTAAGTAGTCTTTAAATATCACTCAATAAACTCTATAGCCACACCCTAGCAACAATTTACAGTACCCTAGCAACCATACATTCATATAAATAAGCCATATCTCAGCATCAGAACATCATACAGAGATGGGGTTGGGCTCTTTTGACTCGGGTGGGACATCACTCTATAAATATCAACATGGTAAATGTGTACCCACACCATAGCAACCATTTAGAGCACCCTAACAACCGTATAACTATAAAAGGAAGCCACATCTCAGCTCCATAACATCATAGAGACATGCTGGTTGGCTAGAGTGCCGAGTTTTGCCACTGCAAGCACCACTCACATTTTCTTCAGGAAATGTACATTCTAGTTATTATTATTCTTCTGAGACTAAATTTACAACTCTATCTTCTCCTAGAGCTTTAACTCTACAAACTCCAAACTCAGCCCAGATCTTCGGACTGATCTCGCCGGGTGTGCTATATCTTTTCTAACTGATCAGACTTATGATTTTCATAAAAATAAAGATTAAAACTCATAAAAATCCCATAGACTTACATTGACGGAATGTTCAGATGAGCCAAGACTATTCAAACTCCAACTGTCAAAATTCAAATCTAAACCACTGAAGCCCATTAGACTCAATCAGACTTCCCTTCTATGAACTATTTCTATCCCGTTCAAACTAATATAAGCTTCCACTCTATCTAATTCTATTTCTAATCTATCTAAATCATGCTAGCAACATGCTATTAACATGCTAATCATGCTTTAAACATGCTATTAACATGCTAATCATGCTAGAATCATGCTAGCAACATGCTAGTAACTTGCTAATCATGCTAGCAAAATGCTAATCATGCTAGAAACATGCTAGCGACATGCTAATCATGCTAGCAACATGTTAGTAACTTGCTAATCATGCTAGTGACATGCTAGTAACATGCTAATCATGCTAACAACATGCTAGCGACAAGCTAGCGACAAGCTAGCAACATGCTAATCATGCTAGAAACATGCTAGCGACATGCTAGTAACTTGCTAATCATGCTAACGACATGCTAATCATGCTAGAAACATGCTAGCGACATGCTAGTAACATGCTTATGCTAGAGACATGCTAATAGCATGCTAATCATGTTAGAAACATGCTAGCAGCATGCTAGTAACATGCTAATAATGCTAGCGACATGCTAGTAATTTGCTAATCATGCTAGAAACATGCTAGCAACATGCTAGTAACTTGCTAATCATGCTAACGACATGCTAATCATGCTAGAAACATGCTAGCGACATGCTAGTAACATGCTTATCATGCTAACAACATGCTAGTGACATGCTAGTAACTTGCTAATCATGTTAGAAACATGCTAGCGACATGCTAGTAAAATGCTAATCATGCTAGAAACATGCTAGTGACATGCTAGTAACTTGCTAATCATGCTAACAACATGCTAATCATGCTAGAAACATGCTAGTAACATGCTAATCATGCTAGCGACACCTTTGCAACACCATAGCAACCACCCCGTGTACCCTAGCAACACCCTAGCAACCACCCCAGGTACCATAGCAACACCTTGGCAACCACCTCGGGTACCCTAGCAACCGCATAGCAACACCTTAGCAACCACCCCAGGTACCCTACCAACCACTCCGAGTACCCTAGCAACTGCATAGCAACACCTTAGCAACCACCCCGGGTACCATAGCAACCACATAGAAACCGCATAGCAACACCCTAGCAACCACCCCAGGTACCTTAGCAACTGCATAGCAACACCTTAGCAACCACCCTGGGTACCTTAGCAACACCCTAGCAACCTCCCCAGGTACCATAGCAACCGCATAGCAACACCTTGGCAACCACCTCGGGTACCCTAGCAACCACCCCGAGTACCCTAGCAACTCCATAGCAACACCTTAGCAACCACCCCGGGTACCCTAGCAACCACCCCGAGTACCCTAGCAACTGCATAGCAACACCTTAGCAACCACCCCGGGTACCATAGCAACCACATAGCAACACCCTAGCAACCACCCCGGGTACCTTAGCAACCGCATAGCAACACCTTAGCAACCACCTCGGGTACCCTAGCAACCACCCCGAGTACCCTAGCAACTCCATAGCAACACCTTAGCAACCACCCCGGGTACCCTAGCAACCACCCCGAGTACCCTAGCAACTGCATAGCAACACCTTAGCAACCACCCCGGGTACCATAGCAACCGCATAGCAACACCCTAGCAACCACCCCGGGTACCTTAGCAACCGCATAGCAACACCTTAGCAACCACCCCGGGTACCCTAGCAACACCCTAGCAACCACCCCGGTTACCCTAGCAACCGCATAGCAACACCCTAGCAACCACCCCAGGTACCCTAGCAACCGCATAGCAACACCCTAGCAACCACCCCAGGTACCCTAGCAACTGCATAGCAACAACCTAGCAACCACCCCAGGTTCCCTAGCAACCGCATAGCAACACCCTAGCAACCGACCAAGATCCCTTAGCAACTGCATAGCAACACCTTACCACCCTATCTACTCTATCTATCTATCTATCTATCTATCTGTTTAATATTCCTATCTATCTAATATTTCTATCTATCTAATATTCCTATCTATCTATCTATAATCTGACTCTATCTATCTATCAATCAAATTTTAAGCATTTAAAACTGTTAAACTTCAAACTATTTCAGACTGAAGAGCTTCAAACTTAAAACTTTTAAAAATTGTAAAACTTCAGACTTCAAATGAACACCTTCAAACTACTTCTAATAGGTCAGACTTTCTCAAGCCAACTTCAAAGTTTGTTCACAAACTTTTGTATCTAGTTATTAGTGGTGCTTGCCAAAGGCAAGGCATCACTATTGTTATCTTGCATACTTATTATTATGTTGGCTTGGCACAAGCCAACATACTGTTCTACTATTTAAACTCTTTATTATTATTATTATATTTTCTTCTGCCACTTTGGGGCCTCGCTACTCCGAGGGCTTTCAAGCTACAAGCACCAAACTCGGCAGAGACCTGGGGCCTGATGTTCAATGTGAGGAGTTATCTTTTCAGACTGATCAGACTTACAGTTTTTTTATAATGAATTATTTAATGTGACCAAATTCCCATTGACTTACATTGAAATTGAGAAAATATTACAAAACACTACTCCTCCAAGGGCTTTAAAGCCACGACCCCCAAATTCAGCAGAGAGCTGGGCACTGATGTGTAGTGTTATGCTATATCTTTTTAGACTGATCAGACTTATAGTTTTTTTTTTATTAATTGTTAAAAATGATTTTTTTCCCATAGACTTACATTAGCTGAGAAAAATTGCGCCCCTAGAGGAGCAATTCCCCTCGGGCGGAGCCGAATGACTCGATCAGTTTCACTTTTAGATCGGTTAGAAACACAAATAAATACATCGATTTCATTCAAACTGTCAAGCTAAACCAACTTATCTGATCAGGGCCCATTAATAATGATTCTCTGGTCAGAGAACAGTGTGAAACACGACAGAACTCTCACCGCATCGATCAAGCACGGCAGCCCGAAGCTGCTCACAGAAACACAATTTATAAGTGTTATAGAGCCTTTTAAAATAAAATATTCCAGCGATTGAATGAAAAAGAATAATTAGAACAAAACAAGAGCTTAATGCAGGTGTTTGTGATCTGTTTTAGTGTGACACTGAAGTCGGTGTGTGTCGATCTCTCGCGGAGCGCGGACATGACGAGCTCACTGCAGTTTCCTCGTTAACGTGTTTATTGCACTTCTTTCAGCCTTTTAAGTCAAAGCACACCAGCGACTGATCATAAAACATGTAGAAGAACATAGAGGAAAGCTAAATTGAGTGCATGTGAGCTGTTTTTTAATGTTTTACTGACAGCTGTAATCGTGGCAGCTGCCGTCCGCGTTTGAAAGGAGAAATAAACAGAACAAACTACATCATTTCCATGTGTTTACAGCCTTATAAATCAAAACATTCCAGCATCGAACACACTACATATAGAACAACATAATAACATGAGTGCTTATGAGATGTTTTTTCTCTCTAACTACAGAGCAACGATCAGCTCTGACGCTCGCTCCAGACCGCATTCATCCTCACTTCTCTTGGACAAACACAGACAAGATTAACTCAAAATACATGATATCTAAACATTTCGTTTATAAAGCTAAAAAACAGCAAAAAAAAAAAAATACATAAAAATAAAAAAACACAGAGGTTGCAGTCCTGTTACGTTTTAGCTCATAACTTCAAGAAACATGCATAGATCTTGAAATACTAAACATCATTATTTTCAGAAAATTCTCCCGATTTAAAAGAGACCACATTGACCATATTCCGTCCATCAGATCAAAAGATTTCGTTCATAGAGCTGTAATTATTAAAAATGAAACATTTCCCATAGACCCTGAGAAAAATTGCGCCCCTAGAGGAGCAATTCCCTCTAATACAGGGAGGACACTTGCTTAGTTTCACTTTTACACTTTATATTATATTATATTATATTATTATAAGTAAACTAATCATTAAACATTTGTAATCATTACAAAAATTGTAATTTCATCTTTATGTAGTTCAGAAATGAAGGCCATAATGCTAATGTTGTCCACACGAGGGAGCCACAGGATAACAAATACTTCAAGATCTCCTCAAAGACTGTGAAAATGTTTCATTTATGTTTCATTTAAGTGATTACATTAAAAAATGCATATAAATTCATTACATTTTCATAAACTTTAATAAAGCCCAATATAGTGAGTATGTAAAAACTGTAATCTCCTACATACCATTACTTTTTTTATCTTATTTGAATGGTTTTGACAATATATTTCTGAATTTGTCAGACATAACTTAATGTAAGTCCAACTGAAGAAGGGACACTATATTAGTTATCTATTTTCATATTGTGCTTATAATAGTACTCTTTTAAGGACTCATAATTTACTTGAAAAGAGACATTTACATCATCTACACACACCATTGTGCTTGGACCCAGATGATGGCCTTGAGTTAAACCGTATTGTTTCAGGTACCTTCTGTGTCGTTGTCCACAACGCTTCGGTGACAGGACTTTCAAATAACAAACAGGAAAACAATAAAAGGCATGACTTATTTTACATCCAGCTAGCATCTCTGTCCAAGCTGTTGTCATAGCTTAGTAGGCATTTTATTAGGATAGAAAATAGCAAGGGTCCATAGAAAAATACTGTTGCATGTTTTTTTTTTCAGCGGGGCAGCTCAAGAACGCTGAACGCACAAGTACTCTGGCTCTTTTGCCCCAAGGCTGATGAAGCTGCTTTTCGCCAAGCCAACATCAAAGTTAGTTTACGAACTTTACCTTCTAGTTATTATTCTTCTTCTTCTGGACAAAACTTCGGTTCGCTACTCCTCCTACACCGTTTGTCACAGACCCATGAATGAGGCGTCAAATCGTGCGGCCTATTGAGGAATGGTGTGCTATATCTTTTATAAGCGATCGGGCGTACGATAATCGTACAGGGGGCGAAAAATCGCCCGAAAAATCCCATCGACTTAACATTGTGGCCAACTTTGACGAGTCGTAGCTCAGAGCGAGAATTTCGTAGAAACATGTGAATCACCACATTTGAAGAGGCTATCAAGCTGTGCGAGAACATACCCCGCAATGGGGTATAAGTTGTACCCCTGGGGCACAAGAGTGCCCCAAAGTTGCCCCATTGACATACTATGGTGAGGGACGGCCCATGAAACAACACACGTTTTTTCTACTATGGTAATCTGCATAGGGATTTTGCATTGAACATAACTCTGCATCACAATATCATAGAGACTTGGGGGTGGGCTCATTTTATTCAGCCAACCAATCAGACTCTCAGAATCATTATGAAGCTGTGAAGCCACGCCCTAGCAACCATTTAGAGCACCCTAGCAACTGATCCCATAGACTGCCATTATAAAAGCCCAGATGGATATCTTTAGATCACAGTGTCATAGAGACATGGGGGTGGGCTCGTTTGACTCGGGCCGCAAGCAGCAAATCATGATTCACCATCGACACTTCCTAGCCACGCCCTAGCAACCACTGTTGATCACCCTAGCAACCCAAACCCAAAGATGCATATCTTCAAATCTGAATGTCATAGAGACATGGGGGTTGGTTTATATCATTCATTCTGGCAAGCAGCCTTTGGAGTATTATCATTGGCAGCTGCCAAGCCACTCCCTAACAACCAAACAGAGTACCCTAGCAACCATCTAGCAAGACCTATATCTTTGCATCAGAATATAGTACAGACATGGGAGTTGGTTCTTTTGACTCATGCTAGCAAACCAGACTTCAAACATGCTAGTCATGCTTGCAGTGAATAGCTACATGCTAGTAGTCATTAGCTAAGTGCTAATTCAGGCTAATTTAATGCTAAGAACTCTTTAAAACTCCATAGTAACGATCTGTGCAACTAACAACTGCCTAGCAACACCCTAGAAACCACCCCAAGTACCCTAGCAACCAGCGTGGGTACCCTAGCAACGGCCCTGGCAACCACCCCAAGTACCCTAGCAACCGCATAGCAACACCCTAGCAACCACACCAAGTACCCTAGCAACTGCATAGCAACACCTTAGCAACCATCCTGGGTACCCTAGCAACCCCCTAGCAACCACCCCAATTACCCTAGCAACCGCATAGCAACACCCTAGCAACCACACCAAGTACCCTAGCAACTGCATAGCAACACCTTAGCAACCATCCTGGGTACCCTAGCAACCCCCTAGCAACCACCCCAAGTACCCTAGCAACCGCTTAGCAACACCCTAGCAACCACCCCAAGTACCCTAGCAACCACATAGCAACACCTTAGCAACCATCCTGGGTACCCTAGCAACCGCCCTAGCAACCACCCTGTGTACCCTAGCAACCGCCCTAGCAACCATCGTAGGTACCCTAGCAACCACCTTGATTACCCTAGCAACCGCATAGCTACACCCTAGCAACCACCCCAAGTACCCTAGCAACCACATAGCAACACCTTAGCAACCATCCTGGGTACCCTAGCAACGGCCCTAGCAACCACTTACAGCACCCTAGCAACCATCTTACAACATTAACAAGCCATATCTAAGGACCAAAACACACTAGAAACATAGGGCTTGGTTCTTTTATTTATGACTAGTAAGTAGTCTTTAAATATCACTCAATAAACTCTATAGCCACACCCTAGCAACAATTTACAGTACCCTAGCAACCATACATTCATATAAATAAGCCATATCTCAGCATCAGAACATCGTACAGAGATGAGGTTGGGCTCTTTTGACTCGGGTGGGACATCACTCTGTAAATATCAACATGGTAAATGTGTACCCACACCATAGCAACCATTTAGAGCACCCTAACAACCGTATAACTATAAAAGGAAGCCACATCTCAGCTCCATAATATCATACTGAGATGCTGGTTGGCTACAGTGCTGAGTTTTGCCACGCCAAGCACCACTCACATTTTCTTCAGGAAATGTACATTCTAGTTATTACTATTATTCTTTTTCTTTCTGTTAATACATACATACACTTTGTAATCAGCCCAGCTGCAATTGCTTTGGCAATACAAATGTATAGTTTTTGTCATGTCAAGGCACACTTAAATTTAAAAAAAAAATTGAGAGGGAGAGAGACACACACACACAGATAGAGAGAGAGAGAGAGAGAGAGAGAGAGAGATTCACACACAAACAGAGAGACAGAGAGAGAGAGAGACCATACAGTTGGGCTGAAAATACAGCGAGAGAGAGACACACACACACACACACACACACACAAACAGACAGAGAGAGACATTCCCACACAAACAGAGAGAGAGAGAGAGAGAGAGAGAGAGAGACCATACAGCTGGGCTGAAAACAGTGCTGAAGCATATCAGAAAGCACTTACTGTGCGTTCACACCCCCGCCAGGCGAAAGCATCAAAATTTGCTCTGGCCACCCTGCCAACGACGCTGTAAAAAGATTCGTTGACACTCTGACGATCGAACGCTTGGTCTTGTATTTAAAGGAGCCGAAAAGGAAACAAGCATGTTGATCTTGTGCAGACTGACCACAAGTAGGGTATAAGTTAACCTCATTAAATATTTTAATTGTGAAAGTAAGAATCAATGGAAAGAGCTTTATAGTTACAACAATTATAGTTACATGTTTGCTAACGAAATAAACCAATAAATGCCATTTGTGTGGTGTGGTTTTTGTTGGTTAAGTGCTAGTCTAATTTCAACATGCAGTTTATAGGAGACGTTTACTAGCCTAAGTCTTTAATTAACATTAACGTTAATTTGTGCGCAGCCTACATTCCAAACTGTGCTGGTTGAAGTGTCTTAATGTAATTGGTCAACTATGTTAATTTGAGGAAATTAATAGCATTCCCGCTGAAAAAACAAAGCGTTCTAGGGCTAAAGGCCGGTACACACCAAGCCGACACCGACGAACTAGTGGCGACGAAAGCAAACTGCGGGGTCGGCCGACGTCGGCAGCGTCTGGGTCCAAAGTTGCCCTGACACACCAAGCCGACGCTCGACACCCGACGGCCAAGTAGCACGTCCGTTCTGCGCCTGCGTAAGAAGAAATGCCTTTCCGTACCAGCAGGTGGCAATAGTCTGTGTTTGTTACTCAAAGCCGGAAACCGGAAGAGCTAAAGGGATACAAAACATAAACAAAGGTGCCCTGAAAAAGCAGCTCGGAATCTCGCTCACCACAGACGGATTCGTGATATTTCGGAAATGTCTGACACTTTGCAAATGGCACTGGCGTTGTCAGCCCTTGGTCTTCTGCTTGTGGAAGAAGAAAAGAAGAAGCGGCCTTGAAAAATACGGAGAAAGCACACTAAATGGTTGAAACCATGGATACTCCAGAGACAGGCTTTCCCGAACCTGTGTCGAGAGCTTGAGTTACATGAAACCTCTGATTTTAAAATTTTTGCTCGGCTTTTTCCTATTCAGTTTCATAGGTTAAATAACTTATTAGTCCAATCGTGCAGAGGATAAACACAAACTACCGGGATTGTATCTCAGTAGGGGAACGTCTGATGATTACACTACGGTTCTTGGCAACAGGTAAGCAAGATAAAGGTTATTCATTGTTTAAATATTACATTACAACGCTTTTTCAGTTGTGTTTATTTCGGTGTAGCATTAAGCATTATAAAAGTGAAAAGAATTTGATTATTTCAGATGGCAGTTGTAGCTTACTTAAAAAGAGCCAACATATAAAACATAATTCTGGTTGTTTATAGCACAATGCCTTTAATAATTGATAACAATAATCTGATTTAATGTAATATAATGAAAATGCATTTAAAGTGTTTGATTGGACTCTGTAAAAGGTGTGGAACATCGATAATAGAGTTATGTGATTGTAATCTTTGCAGGAGAAAGCTTCAAGAGCCTTTCTTACCAGTTCCGAGTGGGAATGACTACAATTCATCAATTCGTTCCTGCAACCTGTGCAGCAATCTACCAGGTCTTAAAAGAGAAATACCTGAAGGTATACATGTATCTGTTTTATTTATTGTTTTCTTCCTCAACATTTATAGTGCAGTTTGTACACATTCAGACAATGAAATATGACAAAATGACTACAAGTTATCAAGGGTCGACAATTAAAACTACTTTTTGTTTTAATTCTAATGTTTTTCAGTGCCCAGACACAGTGGAAGAGTGGCACCAAGTAGCCATTGGATTCCAGGCTCAGTGGAATTTTCTGCGTACAGAATGCTGTGAAGTATACATGGTAGGAATCGACCAGGAAGGACTAGATCATGACACACTCCCAGGAAGATGGAGACAAGACCCTGGCCTACAGCAGGCCTCTCTGCCACACACAACCAACAGTACAATACACGCCAAACAGCTCAGGGATAAACTGTGCCAGTACTTTAATTCAGACATTGGTGCAGTGCCCTTTCAGTGGGGCAAAATATAAGCATGTGACAAACTTGTTTGTTTCCAGTCTTTGACCTTGGTTTCTGTTTTATGACGATTGTGTGAAATTGCCAAATAAAGGTTAGGATTTTACATCATTGTGTTTTGTGATCCTTTTTTTACATAAAGAATTGTGAGTGCAAGTACCTTTTACCCAAAGTCAAAGTGTTTTATTTTCCAATGTGCGGTACAATGGGCAAAAAAATTGCTACAAAGGCAATGATATAAAATTATAAAAACAAACAGTAGATACTTGAAAGTCTACAGAGAATTCTGCAAGAACTATAATATAAATTACAACTGTGCATGCCATATTTACAATACAGCTTACAATATGCTAAAAAATCTGTTTAGATGCCAAAATCTAAAAAATCTAAGATTTAAAAAAAAAAAAGTAGATACTTGAAAGTCTACATAGAATTCTGCAAGAACTATAATATAAATTACAACTGGGCATGACATATTAACAATGCAGGTTACAAAATGCTAAAAAATCTGTTTACACTTATTCTACATAAAGTATTACAGGTGTGTATACTGATTGGCAGATGCATCCAGTGCTTGGTTGTGGCCCACTGCGTATCTGAAAATGCAATTGTCAACCTCATGCTGGAAATGTGGCAGTACATGTGGTGGCAAATTCCGCATTCTGTGTTCTAAATTTCTGCAGTAAGCTGAGATGGCATCATTGGTGTTTTCCTGTGATGCCAACTTTTCCAGAGTTTTGCCGATGGTGCGCATCAAGTATGTGGACTCCTCGCTGGAGGATTCGTCCTGCATCTTCCTGCGCTTCCCATTAGGCCTTGGAGTATTTGGCTTTATGTAGGTGCTTTGCAAAGGCTCGTTTCTCATGGCTGTTGACTCAGCTCCACAGATGGTGGACTCAGCCAAGGGTGTACTGGGCCGTAGCTCAGCGTCAATGAAATTGGGCTCTTCATGGGTGGCAGTCCAGGTGTCACTGTTGGTACCATCAGATGGTGAAGAGGAGTCACTATCAGTCGAAGGTTCCTTAAAAAACACAAAAAGATAAAATCAAAATGTGAACGATGTGATACCATAGATTCTTACAACTGTTCACATATCATTCATAACAGTAACGGCATAGCTAAAACAATACCCTGCAAAATGGCTCTATTCAGATGCAGTTTATGACACATTGCAGAAGATGATGTGACATTAATTTATCAGCTTGTGTTAATATGTTTGATTTACTTGTAAATACACCCATCTGCAAAATCATTGGCCACTTTACAAAAAACAAAATGTTTCTTTTTATTCTGAAATTAAAAAAAAAATACATATATAGAGATTTGTTTATTTACCCTGATCGTTAGATTTGAAGTGCTCTCCTTCCTTTTTGTGTGAGGCTCTAGAAACTGCAGGCAGTTCAGTATCCATTGCTGCCTGCCAGTCTTCTGAGCTCCAGAACTTCCTGAGGGTCCATGTTTCTTGTAACGCATGTACTGGGTTCGCAATGAATCCCACCGCTTCTTGAGCTCTTTCTCTGAGGGACAAAGGCAATTTTTGTAAGCATTTATGCCTAGTTATTAGGTCAATTTCATGACTATTTGTAATACCAACAAATGTTACTTTTTTCTCTACAAGATTCATGGACTATTGAAAAATAAAAAACAAGTTTCTAAAGACCTCAATTGACAAAAAGGAGATCTTACCTGATATGACAAGTTTATTTTCGATCTCACGCCACAGTTCAGCTTTTGCCACACGGTTGACATAACATTTTTCCGTAATGTCATACAAACCCGGCCTTTCCTGGATCATGCTAATCAATTCATCTTCACTTGCCTCGTTCCAGACAGCCATATCTTTTTAAAATATTAACGTACCGGAATGAGAAATGCAAACAAATAAGATGAGCGTTCTGTGTGTTCCCTCTTGACCTCGTTGTCTATTTACTTTGTCACTTCCGGGGGGTTTTTCGCGAGCACTGGTTCGCCAGCTGAACAGCCAATCAGAATGATCAGATGGCCCGACTGACCGACGAGCTCCGACGCCGATTCAACATGTCGAATCGGCTGAAAACAAGCCGACGAGGACCAACTTCAGCCGACGGTGCGGAACACACTGAGAAAACTTAGTCAGCCGACGAACAAAAACTGCCCGACGGCCAACTGTCGGCTTGGTGTGTACCGGCCTTAAAATGCTTGGGAACTAATGTGGTCGGAACCAAAGTTTACAAGACTGCGTTCTCTGGAATCCTCTCAAGCGGAGGACTTCTACATTCCGATTGGTTGCCGCCGAACCGCGTCATAGCTCATTACCATAAAGTTGACTTGATTTCAACTCTCCTCGACACTCTCACCGTCCAAAACGCGCCGCGACCCTCTCGCCGGAGCTCGCCGCCGGCTCACATTGAAAATGAATTACTTCCGGCCACTTTGATGCTCTTGCCGCTTGCGGTGTGAACGCAAAGTTAGGAGCCAAAAAATAGAAGCACTGGTACAGATCTGGCCACTGAGATTGAGTCAGCATGCTGATTTAATTATTCTTACTAAAAGCAAATTAAAAAGCAACAAATTGGGTGATGCCAAAGAGGTCATTCATGCATGCACTGTAGGATGTTAAGATAATTAAAAAAAGTTGAAACTGATTATATCGAAATTTAAGCTATATTAACTCAATTTTATAAGTTACATTTACATTTATCATTTGGCAGACGCTTTTA
The DNA here is from genome assembly GCA_023376895.1 of Aspiorhynchus laticeps. Lineage (NCBI taxonomy): Eukaryota > Metazoa > Chordata > Actinopteri > Cypriniformes > Cyprinidae > Aspiorhynchus > Aspiorhynchus laticeps. The sequence goes on from JALXFT010001152.1 coordinate 39,418, forward strand.
TCAAAAGCGACTTACAATTGGGGAATGCATAAAGCGATTCATCTTGAAGAGGCAATCAGACAGAGGAAGTGCTCATAACACCAAGTCTCAGTCATTGTTCAAATAAGTACAAGCTAGCAAGGGAAGGAGAGAAAGATAAAGCAAAATATAATTTCTTTTTGTTTTTTTTAAAGTTTAGGATGAAGTCAAGTAGTGCTGAAAAAGATGAGTTTTCAGTTGTTGCTTGAAGATTGACAAGGATCCAGCATTCCGGATAGGGGTGGGAAGATCATTCCACCATCCAGGAATGGTGAACGAGAATGTTCTGGAGAGTGATTTTGAGCCTCTCTGTGATGGTACCACAAGGCGTCGCTCACTAGCAGATCTCAGACTTCTGGAGGGGATGTAGATTCGTAATAGTGAGTGGAAGTAGTGCTGAGCCTGTGGTCGTTCTGTATGCAAGCATCAGTGTCTTGAACTTGATGCGAGCTGCAACCGGTAGCCATTGCAAGGAGATGAAGAGAGGTGTAACATGGGCTCTTTTGGGTTCATTGAAGACCAGTCGTGCCGCTGCATTCTGAATCATTTGTAGAGGTTCGATTGTGTTTGATGGAAGTCCAGCCAGAAGAGCATTGCAGTAGTCCAGCCTAGAAACGACAAGGGCCTGGACAAGAAGTTGTGCAGCATGCTATGTCAGAAATGGCCTGATCTTTCTGATTTTGTCTTTGCAGTGTGCTCTTTGAAGGACAGCTGGTCATCAAAGATTACACCAAGATTTCTGACCGAAGTTGATGGGGTAATTATTGTAATTATTATATATAACTGAATCGTGAAGTCATGCTGTAGAGTCGGAGTGGCAGGGAAGACAAGAAGCTCAGTCTTTGCCAGGTTGAGCTGTAGGTGATGTTCTTTCATCCATGCTGAGATGTTCGCCAGGCAGCCTGAGATCCGTGCAACTACCGCTGGATCATTTGGTTGAAAAGAGAGATAGAGCTGTGTGTCATCGGCGTAGCAATGGTAGGAGAAGCCATGTGCCTGTATGATGGGACCCAGTGATGTAGTGTATGTGGAGAAGAGGAGGGGTCCAAGAACCGATCCCTGAGGAACTCCAGTGACCAGTTGATGTGCTTTGGATACCTCCCAAGCAAAGTTAAAGAAACATCCTTTTTTAAGTAAATGTTACCAAGTCATTTGAACTGATATTAACTTAATCTTACATGTTACAATAACATTATTGATCAAGTTAATTTTACAAGGAGTTTTTGGGTTAACAGAACTCATTAAAATTAAATAAAGATGATATAAATATTTTTTGTTACATTACAATTAAGTTCACCTTCGTAAAAACATTATAGTTTTAATAACACATAACTGTACACTAACTAAAATAAAAAATAAAATAAGAAAAACGGGTTAGCAGACAATTTAAATGCAAGTCACTCTTTTATTAAGTAACCAAAAATCATTAACAAAACATCAACATTAAATTGTTTGTCCAATGGAAATACATTCTCCAAAACAGTGCAAGGCCCTTGAGAAATGAGCTGAGATAGTAACTGTCACTTTTAGAAGTGGACAATATGGATATCTGGATATCATCCAGCTGTAAACACTTCTCCAAAATAGGAACACTTCCAAAATTCACATCTAACAGTAACTTTAGAAATATAAAAGTTATACTAGAATAGAATATAAGAGAGATTTCAAAATAGAACAATGGATTTTTTTTAAAACTGTCATTTCTATGAGTGGATGAACACATGGTACAGTATGTGGAACGTAAACCATTCCAGAAAATCAACTGAGAAAATGTTCGGCAAATTAAATACTAGACAAATATTGTAAAAAATAAATAAATAAATGAATAAATACACAATGCACTAAAAGTGACAGAAGTGAAAGTTTAAATGAAATATCAAATAAAAAGACTACCTTTGTAAGCTTTGTTCAAACATTGAGGAAACTCTACTGACAAAAGTAAATTTTTAAGAATCAACACTCTGGGGCTCAGCTTCCCATCCTCCAGACCCATCAAGAGTTTCCGGGTAAAGTCAAATGTATTGTCCAACTCTTTTGGGGAACTTAGATCCAAGGCGTACATTAGTCCAAAAAGCATGACAAAAGCATGAGCCAATGTGGGGAAATCGTTAACTATGTTACCCAAAGTACAATTTCAGTCTTCTCTGAGCCGAAGAACATGGCAACTGTTGAATTGTCAGTAACGGAGAGGAGACGAAGGGATAAATCATCAGCGTCTGGTTCATCAGATTGTTCTACCTGAAGACAAAAACTGAGTAATGTTATTCTAAACTTCCAAAGGCTGACTGCTAATAAGTGACATATTTACATCTACTCCAAACCGTTATGTCCCATACAATTAACTACAATTATAATTGATAGCCTACATTCGAAACCTGGAACTAGAACCTGAATGACATCTGAATGGAAGGTGAGATTGTTGATTACCGAACAGTTTCAGGTTGCATTGATTTTCATAGTATTTTTTTCCATGGAAGCCTATGGAAGCCAGTTCGATCAAAATGGTTGGGTTAGATTTTTCTTAGATTTTTTTTTTTAATTTTATTTGTCACATACACACAATTGGTTACCAACAATCTCTCCTGCCATTTAGATGTCATTCAGGCTGTAGTTCCAGGTTTTGAAAATATAATTTATCATTGTAGTAATTCTTTGGTGTTCTGCAAAAGAGTGTAAATGAGGACTAGGCAGCATTTTAATTTCTAGTGATCTATCTCTCTAAATTCTAAAGGTGGGCAGGGCGACTTTTTTGAGCAATGTTGCTTGGGCACTTCCCATTGAGAATGGGCAACAAATTTCCATCCAGATACTTTAGATCGGTCGTGTGTCCTGTGTCTCATCTTCTGCCCAGCAAAATTGCTCAAAAAGTTGCCCCGTGTGTCATAGGCTTAATCAACATGATCACTTACATCCCACATCTGGAGAAGGTTGGAGTCATCCTCAAGCAGATAGACGGAGGGAGCACGGAGGACAGCAGTTCGTCACACATGGATGCCAGTGTTTCCTTCAGTGTGAGAATTAGAGACTTGAATATGAGAATCTTGATTTAACAGAATCTAATCCGCACAACCACAGAATACTATGCATCACCCTAAAGCGTCTGTATGTATGACAATACAACCGAAATCACTCAAAATCAAGCCTAGTTTCTTTATCAGCCATTAAGAAGAGTAACCACTGACCTGAAGTGTCACATATCCTGAAAAGCTGACTCAGCACTTCAGACACTTTTCCTGTGGAATCAACTTTATTTCTGGTTCTTCAGGATGACATTCATAATTTTGAGAAACTCGGAGCATATCTGCACAAATTAATAAGCGATTAAGCCAAGGTATATGTACAGTGTACAGTTAAAAAAAAAAACACTGCAAAATAACATTTTGAACTTCGACTGTCAACTACAAGTGTAAGCACAACACACTGAAAAAGAACCAAAAATTAACAATTGCTGTCAATTTACTCACCCTTTGGCCAACCAAGATGTAGGCTAATTTCTTTCTTTAGTAGAACACTAAAGATAATTTTCAACTGAACTCATGGTCCTTGGTGATTCATAAAATTCACGTCAACAGGTGCCACCACTTTGTGAGTCAAAAAGCAGATGCAGACAACACATTATAACATTATGACCAGGAAAAGGTCATAGAACACGAGGGCAAGTAATTAATTACAGAATTTTCACAAATCAGTGATTTAACTTAACGGGCATTATGTGAAATATGGTGCTTAGATTGATCCCATAATACAAACATTAAACTTTTAAACATTTATACTGTATAATTTGATTTGTTAAATGTAAAATTATAAGCAAGAACACAAATGTCTTAACAAGCTTTATAGCTTGAGCCAACTAACGTTACTTGAATACATTTATAAACACTTGTCCTTACAAAAATATACAACTCGTGGAACAAAGTGAATCCAATTATTGTGAAACCTCTATGAAAATCAGTACTTTATGTCCAGCAATGCCAGCCAATGAAATGTATATCAAAACTGCCATTTTGAGGTAATTATGATATGTTACCTGAAAACTTTTTAATGTGTGCACACTCGACGCTAAAAGACAAGACTTTGCTATATAAAAAAATCCAAATACAGTTGATTAATCAATTCAATCGATTTTTGACCTTTAGGGACGCGGGATAAAATGGTTCAAATCATTTGCAAATGCATAACATACATTAACTGCTAAGACAAACACATGTAAACAAATAAAACAAGGAACACTTGGTAACTCACCAGTTGCGCTGGTAGCACAATGAAGCTCATCACCAGCATTTTCCCCACAAAGCTCCTCACAGGCAATCGAAAAATATCCCCTCCTACGCTATTTATAAAACACGAGCGAGCTTGTTGCAAACTTATTAAAAAAAAATTAATCCGAGGCGAGTCAGCGAAAACAACAACAACAACACGGCGTCTTTTCAAACAGTTTCAGCAGCTAGTTGAGGGCGGAGCACGTAAGCATGTATGTGACGTCAGACGGGATTGTACTAAAACTATTTGAGTACACTGCCAAAAACAAATGAAAGCATTTGAGTGCTGTAAACTTAACATTACATTTTTGTACTAATTGCTCAAAAAATTAAAGGTGAATGAACGTTTTAATTTCTTTTGAGTAATTACAACCCAATTCCTTTATCAAAGATTTACTTGGTCTTACAGTGTAGAAAAAATATAGGTTAATTAAGGTGTTTTTTTTTTTTTTTTTTACTTTTATTGACTATAATAAATCTGTAAATCTGTCTATTCCTTTATTTCTAGTTTATTCTTACATACATTAGTAATTCATTTTGCACTACATGCTCAATAACTGTTTACATATTATTATCATTCCTTTTCTTTCTGTTAATAATATATACACTATTTGTAATCAGCCCAGCTGCAATTGCTTTGGCAATACAAATGTATAGTTTTTGTCATGCCAATAAAGATCCACTGAGATAAACGAACCATAAATCAAATACACCGCCAACTAAGTTAGACACACAATATCAAAGAATAGGATACAAAAGGCTTAATTTGAGCAAACAAAGCTACACAGACGCACAGCACACCAATCAAGCACAAACAAGCCTCCTTCTGAAGTTCGCGGGAGGACCTTTAAGGCGAAAGCTGATTGGGCAAAGAGGACGACGTCACACCGATGATCAACAGGCGACACGTCCAATCAGGAACCTGAGAGCAAGCAGTAGAGCAATAACAAAAGAGGGAGGGAGAAGAAAGCAAGCAAGCACACACACCTATGCGCATAGCACGTAACAGTATGAATATTTATATATAAGACATACAGTATGCCAAAATATGTATTATACATACAAAAACATAAATTACCTTGTGCAAATTTATGTGTCAACATATGAAACTGTTCAAATTTCTAATAGGTTTGAAATATCTATATAGGAAATATATGCTCATATAAAGTAATATATACAGTATATACTGTGTATATATATATATATATATATATATATATATATATATATATATATATATATATATGCAAAGCAATATATGACGAATTGTAAAAATTCTGAATTCTGTACATTGACATGTATAACATAATTTAATGTATAACATAATTTCACACAAATGTCTCTTGAAATATCCATATATGCTCAGATAAGAGTAAAAACAAAGCCATATATGAAACCTATTAGAAATTTGAAGTTTCATATGTTGACATACATTTATGAATACAAATGTATAAATTTATGAATACATAAATGTTATGTATGCTTTAATATTAATATATAAATGCACAGATATTTGCTTGTGCTTCTGTGATCATAATTACTTTCTAATGTTACCATATGTAATATGTATGTCTAAAGTCTTGGTAATATTCACTCAATCATAAACCGCTCAGTTTGACCCTTAAGAAGAAGTGTGGGCAATACTACAAAATAAAGCAACCAATTGAATAATTCTACTCTCTCCCTGGATATAAGTTTTTGCTTGAATGGGCAGTCTTCATAAAACTTATTCAACCTCATACAGGGAAAGAAAGGTGACAGAAAGCAGGTCAGGAAAGGCATAAAAGTGTACAAAATAGCCATTGATATACTTCACTGCAACAGTAGGAAGAAAAGGAGATCTGGACACCAGTGTCAACTTGTTTTCCATCATTTTTATGTGAACTGGAATATGTGGGTGATTGGAGGACCCAAATGAAAATATTTGATGTATCCTGCAAAATATGAAGGACACGAAATGAAGGCTGCCTTTTAAGGATCCTCCAAATTGAGACGATCTTCAGCAGCGCTTGATGACATGGCTTGATGACTTGGTCCGATGTTCTTCGTGAACATCGGACCAAACTCAGAGCGGCAGAGAGAAAATGGCGCAAATCAAACGATCCATCAGACCTCACTAGGTATCAGTCTTTGCTTTCGTCTTTCTCTACTGAAGTCCACACTGCCAAATCCTCACACTTCCACAACAAGATCAACAGCGCTCCAGACATGCGTGATCTCTTCAGAACTTTTAATTCTCTCCTCTGTCCCCCTCCACCACCGCCCACCACTTCTATAACAGCTGACGACTTTGCCACTTTTTTCACAGACAAAACTAGAAAAATCGGTAACCAGTTCTCAACTCCACACACACAGGACCTCCAACCAACCACATCCACTGCTCAAACTCCCATCTTCTCCTTCTGTCCCCTCACCGAGGCGGAAGTATCCAAACTTCTCCTCTCCAACCATCCTACAACATGTCCTCTTGACCCAATCCCCTCTCACCTTCTCCAAGCAATCTCTCCCACACTCTTACCGGCACTCACACACATTATCAACACATCTCTCCGCACTGGCATCTTCCCCACAGCGTTCAAGCAGGCCCGGGTAACCCCATTGCTCAAAAAACCTACATTAAACACTTCTCTTTTAGAAAACTACAGACCTGTCTCTCTCCTTCCATTCGTAGCGAAAACACTCGAACGAGTTGTCTTCAACCAGCTCTCACTGTTTCTTTCACAGTACAACAAACTGGATACTAAACAGTCAGGTTTCAGGAGTGGCCACTCAACAGAGACTGCGCTACTCTCAGTCACGGAAGCCCTGCGAGTCGCAAAGGCCGATTCCAAATCATCAGTCCTCATTCTGCTCAATCTTTCTGCTGCTTTTGACACTGTCAATCATCAGATACTCCTGTCCACCCTCTCATCGCTGGGCATCACTGGGATTCCACTTCGCTGGTTTGAATCCTATCTCACCGGTAGGTCCTTCAGGGTGGCTTGGGGTGGTGAGGTATCCAAAGCACATCAACTGGTCACTGGGGTTCCTCAGGGATCAGTTCTTGGACCCCTCCTCTTCTCCACATACACTACATCACTGGGACCCATCATACAGGCACATGGCTTCTCCTACCATTGCTACGCCGATGACACACAGCTCTATCTCTCTTTTCAACCAGATGATCCAACGGTAGCTGCACGGATCTCAGACTGCCTGGCGGACATCTCGGCATGGATGAAAGAACATCACCTACAGCTCAACCTGGCAAAGACTGAGCTTCTTGTCGTCCCTGCCACTCCGACCCTACAGCATGACTTCCTGATTCAATTAGGCACATCAATAATTACCCCATCAACTTCGGTCAGAAATCTTGGTGTAATCTTTGATGACCAGCTGACCTTCAAAGAGCACATTGCAAAGACCGCTCGATCTTGCAGGTTTGCGCTATACAACATCAGAAAAATCAGGCCCTTCCTGACAGAGCATGCTGCACAACTTCTTGTCCAGGCCCTTGTCGTTTCTAGGCTGGACTACTGCAATGCTCTTCTGGCTGGTCTTCCATCAAACACAATCAAACCTCTACAAATGATTCAGAATGCAGCGGCACGACTGGTCTTCAATGAGCCCAAAAGAACCCATGTTACACCTCTCTTCATCTCACTGCACTGGCTACCAGTGGCAGCTCGCATCAAGTTCAAGACACTGATGCTTGCATACAGAACGACCACAGGCTCAGCACCCTCCTACTTCCACTCACTATTACAAATCTACATCCCCTCCAGAAGTCTGAGATCTGCTAGTGAGCGACGCCTTGTGGTACCATCACAGAGAGGCTCAAAATCACTCTCCAGAACATTCTCATTCACCATTCCTGGATGGTGGAATAATCTTCCCACCCCTATCCGGATTGCTGGATCCCTGTCAATCTTCAAGCAACAACTGAAAACTCATCTCTTTCGGCACTACTTGACTTCATCCTAAACTTGATAAAAAAAAAAAAAAACCTTTCCCTTTATCTTTCTCTCCTTCCCTTGCTAGCTTGTACTTATTTGAACAATGACTGAGACTTGGTGTTACGAGCACTTCCTCTGTCTGATTGCCTCTTCAAGATGAATGGCTTTATGTACTCCCCAATTGTAAGTCGCTTTGGATAAAAGCGTCTGCCAAATGACAATGTAAATGTAAATGTAAATGGCAGCCGAGGACTGAATACTTACAGATATGCACACCTCCGTTTGAGATGCAAACATAAGAAAATCAGTCAAATACGAATTACATCCTAAATTATACTTAGGGTTACTGTGTTTGGAATTGGCTTTATAGTACGCAGAACCACAGAAAGGATTTAAAGCCATGACCAATCAGAGAACTTGCTACATTTGGGGAAAACTGGAGGATCCTCTGCCTCAGTTTGAACATTACCAATCTATTAAAAACTGAAGTGCATGCAGACCTACAGGGGTACACGTGTTTTTATTTCATGTATGGAACATTACATTACATTTACATTTAGTCATTTGGCAGATGCTTTTATCCAAAGCGACTTACAATTGGGGAATGCGTAAAGTGATTCATCTCGAAGAGGCAATCAGACAGAGGAAGTGCTCGTAACACCAAGTCTCAGTCATTGTTCAAATAAGTACAAGCTAGCAAGGGAAGGAGAGAAAGATAAAGGGAAAGTGTTTTTTTTTTTTTTTTTTTTTTTTTTTTTTTTTTTTAAGAACAAGTTTAGGATGAAGTCAAGTAGTACCAAAAGAGATGAGTTTTCAGTTGTTGCTTGAAGATTGACAGGGATCCAGCATTCAGGATAGGGGTGGGACGATCATTCCACCATCCAGGAATGGTGAATGAGAATGTTCTGGAGAGTGATTTTGAGCCTTTCTGTGATGGTACCACAAGGCGTCGCTCACTAGCAGATCTCAGACTTCTGGAGGGGATGTAGATTCGTAATAGTGAGTGGAAGTAGGAGGGTGCTGAGCCTGTGGTCGTTCTGTATGCATGCATCAGTGTCTTGAACTTGATGCGAGCTGCCACTGGTAGCCAGTGCAGTGAGATGAAGAGAGGTGTAACATGGGTTCTTTTGGGCTCATTGAAGACCAGTCGTGCCGCTGCATTCTGAATCGTTTGTAGAGGTTTGATTGCGTTTGATGGAAGACCAGCCAGAAGAGCATTGCAGTAGTCCAGCCTAGAAACGACAAGGGCCTGGACAAGAAGTTGCGCAGCATGCTCTGTCAGGAAGGGCCTGATTTTTCTGATGTTGTGTAGCGCAAACCTGCAAGTTCGAGCAGTCTTTGCAATGTGTTCTTTGAAGGTCAGCTGGTCATCAAAGATTACACCAAGATTTCTGACCGAAGTTGATGGGGTAATTATCGATGTGCCTAACTGAATCGAGAAGTCATGCTGTAGAGTCGGAGTGGCAGGGATGACAAGAAGCTCAGTCTTTGCCAGGTTGAGCTGTAGGTGATGTTCTTTCATCCATGCCGAGATGTCCGCCAGGCAGCCTGAGATCCGTGCAGCTACCGTTGGATCATCTGGTTGAAAAGAGAGATAGAGCTGTGTGTCATCGGTGTAGCAATGGTAGGAGAAGCCATGTGCCTGTATGATGTGGTCCCAGTGATGTAGTGTATGTGGAGAAGAGGAGGGGTCCAAGAACCGATCCCTGAGGAACCCCAGTGACCAGTTGATGTGCTTTGGATACCTCCCCTCCCCAGGCCACCAGCTCAAAACCAGGCTCAGTGGAAAGACGTGACTCGTATTTAAACACTTTTCACTGCAGTTTTCAGGAGAAATGAACAGTAGAGACAGTCAAACACCAACAACTCTTTTGTTCCTTTTTACACAAATTATGATTCCATGGGCAGAGGATCAATGAGTAAAGGCTTATTTTTGCAAGTTCACTGCAAAATACTATGTTGTGACCTCAAAACACTTTGACCATAGTGCATTTTTTTTAACTAATAAAAGTCTAGTGTGTATCACATTATCCATCCGATATGTATGGCTTTATAGCTAGGCAGCTCACCTGATACAGCGTTGCATATTTTGCACACACATTTTTGAAGACTCAGTGCTGTTTCATAATCCTGCATCAATATTTGGCTGAGATACAACTATTTGAAAATCTGGAATCTGAGGGTGCAAAAAAATCTAAATATTGAGAAAATCACCTTTAAAGTTGTTCAAATTAAGTTCTTAGCAATGCATATTACTAATCAAAAATGAAGTTTTGATATATTTATTGTAAGAAATTTACTAAATATCTTCATGGAACATGATCTTAATATCCTAATGATTTTTGGCATAAAAGAAAAATCTATAATTTTGACCCATACAATGTATTGTTGGATATTGCTATAAATATACCTGTGCTGCTTATGACTGCTTTTGTGCTCCAGGGACACATATATGTAGCTCATAGCGCCTCTTGAAGACGTACCACCTGAAAAGCGCAGTGAATGTTGTGGGTTAGTGATTTTTGTAAGAATTTGATTACTTTAATATCAAATTGCAGTATGTAACATCTTTCACAAAACATCTGTTTATCCTGGCCTCTTGTCATCATTTCTAGAAAACAATTTGCATATATTTTAAACTAGTAAATAATTACGAGGAAATAAACTTGGAAATACAAGTGCTGTTAAAATACAGATGCTTGTTAAGAAGATGTCCAGAAGTTCAGAATCAAATTATGCTCAGATAAACCTGCATGATTTCACATACTCCATCAAAGAAAAATGTACACACTCTGATGCAGAGTGTGCAGAAATTAGCAAAACTAATTTCCACATATTTAAAAAT